>JAGDQP010004291.1:0-86337 GCA_022664845.1 Lepisma saccharinum
GGTTCGCCTCGCTGGGTGTGCTGCCCCAGAATTCCGTGTGCGCCCCAACTTCAAATTTTTAGGGTTACGCCCCCTTTATTGTGATCAGACTTTCTGGGGACAGCGCCCCATGCTGTGCAGACCTTTTCCCATATCGCCTCGGGGGCTGCACGCTCATAGCGGTGGTTTGATCCATTTATTGAAACATTTTCGTGATGGTACACCTTCATACCAAATTTCGTTTCTCTAGCTTCAGTGGTTTGGAAAATGGTATTTGGGCGGCTATGTTGAATTAAAGAAAGCGATTTTTAAAAAGTTTTCTTACATTGCCGTTACCTACTTGTGATGGTACACCTTCATACCAAATTTCGTTTCTATAGCTCGAATGGTGTGGAAAAAAAAAAAAAAAAAAAAAAAATGATCCAAGTTAACAACTTTTTCAAAAATGTAAATTATTCCAAACTACTCTTGTTAATACACCTTTATGCCAAATTTCGTATCCCTAGTTCAAACGTTCTGGAAAATGGATTATGAAGTCAGCCATTTTGGATTCAAAATGATGTCTTTGCAGATATTTTGTAATCTACTAGTGATGATATACCGTCATACTTCGAAATTTCATATTTCAATTTTTAACATATTTTTTTTTACAGAACCTCAAAATCGCTGATTTCGCAATAAACTCCTGTTCCTGTATAGCATGCTGACGTTTTGTGACACGCGGAACTCGGCTGCATGCACTGCCGTACGTGTTGATACTCCCTTCGATTCGCTCGCGTCGTTGCGCCAATAATCCCACGGCAGGCCGCGCATCGAACTTGAATAGTTTGGAGGAACTGCGTCTTTTTATCACAACCAGAATCTGCAGTGCACTGCGCCACATGATGCAGATATTCCCTCATACTCCAGAGCGCTGCGTCCGAATGGGGAAACTTCCACATTCTGCCTGTATAACATGCTTCTGGCAGTGCTAACGTTTGTGACGAGTAAAACTTGGTGGGACACGCAGGAGTGTTGGAAGTTGGTGTGAGGAACTAGGCTCATCCATATTCCATTTCACCACTTTTTAAGGTTGAAGGAGTTGACTGGACAGTTTGCACTCCTGGTGCTTTTGCTCGTATTTCGCAGCTTTTTACATTTGTGTAATGTATATACTCACTTCGCCTCATTAGGGCGCTGCCCCCAGAATTCCAAGATGGCCTCGCTGGGGCGCACTCCTTTATCGCAATCAGGCCCCAGCTGGGAACTGTACCCTAGTAGGGGAGACGAGCCGAATTTATTCTAACCTACTCGTAATGGTACACCTTCATACCAAATTTCGTTTCTCTAGCTTCAGTCGTTATAAAGTGGGGCTTAGGCTTGCATTTTGGATAAAAGATGGACACATTTTTAACGTTTTCTTATATTTTCGTGACATACTCGTGATGATACACTGTCATACCAAATTTCATTTCTCTATCTCGAACGATGTGAAAAATGGTATTTCAGCTGCCATTTTGAATCAAAGATGGTGAATTTTTTAAAACGTTGTTATGTTTTCCTAAACTACTCTTGATAATACATCATTATGCCAAATTTCCTATCTCTGGCTCAAGCAGTTGGAAAATGGATTCATGACGCCCGCCATTTTGGATCCAAGATGGCGTCTTCAGAGATATTTTGTAATATTTTCATAATCTACCAATAATGTTGTACTGTCAAACTAAATTTCATTATTCTAGCGGCAGCCGTTTAGGCTGTGTATTCTTTAAAATTTTAGGGTTGGCGTCCATTTTGAATCCAAAATGGCTACTTTTTCAAATTTTTAAAAAGTTTTCTTAATTTGCTATCAATGATGTAGTTTCATACCAAATTTCACTGTTCTATATTTAATCGTTTAGGCTGTGTATTCTTTGAAATTTTAGGTTTGGCGGCCATTTTGAATTCAAGATGGCGACCTTTTCAAAATGTCGGAATTTTTCCTTTATCTACTTATCATCCTCTACCTTCATACCAAATTTCATGTTTCTAGCTTACTCCAAACACCCTAAACAATATGATGAGTGACTGAGTGAGTGAGTGAGTGTCAGTTAGCCTAAAATGTGCAATTTCAGGGGTCCACAACTAGAACATAGTTTGAGATACGAATGTGAAATTTTGTACATCTGCACATATTTACCATATCTCCTTAATGGGAAAAGCTCATATTCCTATCTTTAACATCTTTTTTCTTACGGGGCCCCCAAATCGTCGATTTTGCCATAAACTCTTGTTCATGTATAGCATGCTTCTGGCAGTGCTTACGTTTTCTGACGTGAAGAACTTGGCTCATGCACTGCCGTGCATCTTGATATATACAAAAAATAGAGGCTGAATTTATAATTAATTAAATATCTGCTCAAGAAGCTTAGGTAGAACCCAAATTTTGCATTTCGTAAATTATAACATTTTGCTAAGAAAATACTTTCGGAACCACCATCTTTATTGGCGGGGTGGAGGAGAATTTTTAAAATATGACTAAAACGTCTTGGTTAAAATAAAATTAATGAGAGAAAGTAGTATTCAGCTAAATCGCTTGTAATTTTAACTTCAAAAGAAATTCAGGATTGCCCTAGAAATCTATTTTATAAGCTTAAGTGGTAAAATTTCCCGTGGAAGTACTCTTGGACCTCCAATGTAGACCCCGGTAGAGAGAGCATGTTCCGGTTTTCTTGAACAGAAAGGTGGCAACCCTGGTAGAAAGTGATCATACAACTCGACAGTGTTTCATTCCAGCATGAAAGTGAAGCAGAAGTGACTCCTGTTGATTTGAATCATAAAAAATACTCTTTTTATTCACTTCGATCAATATTTCAGCCCGCAGGTTAATATGGGCATCTATTTTTTTATATATTACCTCTCTATAGGACGTAGATTCTCCTACCACAGTTTCAGGGTAGGTTTCGATATGGTCTCATTGACGGTCTACTTGTGAGATGAGCTTTCTTCCTGGCGTGAAAGTGGTCACTTCTTTCGCACCAAGCCAATAAAAGTGGTCTCAGAGTACATGGTGGTTACGTAAAAAATAAATAAAACTCTACCAGGTAAGTATTTAATTCATTTTTATTTCTGTAGCCATTTGCTACCTACTCACTGACCTTTACTTTCATTTTTTTAAAGGAATGTCTTTTCACCTGGAAAAGAAATAACTAACCAATAAGCGGATAAGTCTATTAGCTTCTCATGTGATCATACACGATCAACAACTTTGATTTTTATATACAAGAGTAGAATTCGTTAGTTCTTTTCTAAATAAACAGAAAAAAAATACATACGAAGGAAAAAACTAACTTTGGTTAAGGGAAAAACTCTCAAGAAGAGAATTGAAAAGTGACGCCTCTTTAGAAGAAAAAATTCTCAAGGAATAACGTAACGAAAATTTATGACTCTTAAAAAAAACTTTTGCGAAGTAATAACTCAGAAAGGTGCCTAGGCACCATCTGCGATATCGTGTCTTCTATCCTTATTTTCCTGTTCGGTGTCCGTCTAAAACAAAGAAACTTTTTCTTTTCTTTTTTTGGGTTCTGATAGAAAAGAAACATAGCTGACTGCAACAGAGAAGTGTGTGTGAATTGACGCGTATAATACATCATTCACAATACTGGAGAAGGTAAAGAGTAGTGATGTCAGGTAAATTTGAAACAACGGAAAGTAACGACCTCTATCGTTAGATCTAAGTACTAACTCCGTATGCCTCTAATGTATTTCTTTCATTGCACGGAAATACAATGCTACTCCTACAAGCCTAGAGAGTTCAACCTTTGAGAGAAGTAAGTTCATAACCATTTCAAGTGTTTAATTCGTGCTGATTTTTTTAAAAAAAATCGTTGTTGAAATCGCTTGATTGTTGTACTGAATATCGAAACTTATAACAATAAAGCTGTTTCAACAACGAGCAAAAAATAAAATGTAAAAATCAGCACGAATTAAACATTTGAAATTGTTATGAACGTACTTCTTTGAAAGGTTGAACTCTCTAGGCTTGTAGGAGTAGCATTGTATTTTCGTGCAATGAAAGAAATACATTAGAGGCATACGGAGTTAGTACTTAGATCTAACGATAGAGATACCTGCTTTACGCTAATCTTAACAAAATGAAACTCAAGGCAGCTTTCTGAAGTACAATACAGCTCAGTATTTCTTTAAATTTGAGCTCAAAAGTATTCATAGTTCTAATTTGCTTCACTGCTTTTCGAATTAAGATTAAGCAAGGCATGAACAATTGATTATATGATACTTCATGCAAAATGACATTAAAATGTAATGGAAAGAGAATTAAGCGTTAATAAGAAAGAAGTGCAAAATCTCTAAACAAAAGTTTAACAAGAAAATAAAGTCAAGAATGGCAATAATGAGAAAGGAATTCACTACCAAGAATAATCGTTCAATGTTCGTACAAATTTGGCTTCGTTTTTGGCAAGTCCTGAGTTCAAACTCAGTGGCCGGCCATCTTTACTGAGATTTTAAAGTTTTGTTTCCTGACTCATAGCAGGCTAAAACAGGGATGGTACGTTCAGTCTAGACCCTGACCGAATTTCTTCTCTCGCCCCTACCCTATGCTGGCCTGTGCGAATGACAGCTGAAGACTATAAATGCGTAAAATTTTATTTAACTAGGATATCCCCATAGAGTACTTTTTTAAAAAAATAACTTACGTTATCTTATCTTTAAGATTTTTAGACAAGAGTGGGATAGCCTCGTTATCTATGTACACTGAAGTGCCAAAAGTCATATGATAGCAGGAGGCAACTAGTTGACGGCGCGGCAACATCGCGGAAAACCAGTAGAACGGCACGAAGTATTTGCAGTGTGGTCAGTTGGACTTCTGTGAATGCAGCGAAACGTCGTGTACCGTTGTGATGGAAACCCGACCAGAATTATCGGCATTTGAGTGCGGGATGATGTTGCTAGATCAATGGGGGATGGATTTTGGAACTCGTTTGAACATTGAATTTTACTCGCTCCACAGTGTCAAGGGTGGATAGTGAGTACCGCATTGGAGGCATTACGATCCATCAGGGACAACGCAGTGGCCGCTCAAGGGTGTTGAATGCCCGCGACCAGCGACGCGTAAGCAGACTTATACGGGCAAACAGACAAGCAAGAGTGCGTGATCTGACAGAAGGAATCAATGCAGGACGTCTCAGGAACGTGTCTCAAAGGTCAGTGCAGCGGAATTTGGTCTCCATGGGGTATCGCAGCCGAAGACTGAAACGTGTGCCGCTACTAATCGCTGCACATCGGTGTCGGCGAGTCACATGGGCTCGGGAACACGTGGGGCGTGTTTATCTGGCATTGTTTGGGTCCTTTGGTCCGCTTGAACGGGACATTGACTGGTTTGCGTTATGTTCAGCTGCTTGGGGACTATCTCACGCTCTTGATGGACTCCGTGTACCCTGCCAACAATGGGACTTTCCAGGTTGACAATGAGCTATGTCACCGGATCGCAATGGTACGCAACTGGTTTGAGGAACATTTTGGCAACTTCCAACGCATGATTTGGCCCTCTAGATCGCCGGACATGAACCCTATCGAGCACATGAGGAATATCATCAAATGGGCTTCGTTCCTAGTATCCTCCACCTGCAACAATCGCAGTTGTAGAGGGTAATCGATACTGTATGGCTGCACATCCCTCCAGCAGACTACCAGCGAGTTGTTGCGTCCGTGCCACATAGAGTTGCTACACTTCGCCATGCTCGAGGGGGATCCACACATTATAAGGTAGGTATCCTATGACTTTTGGCACATAGTTTAAGACCAATCGAAAGTTTGTCTGTCTTTAAGGTCGTAAAGGTATTCCGGGTCCGATATTGCGTCCCAGATATCAGTGTTATTACCTTTTCCAAAAATGTATTTTTCAAATTTCTTCAGTACTGTTGGTGGACGTATCGTCACTAATCTTGAAACATCCAATGTTCGACTACATAGTAAAATTATTGTGGGTGTCCCCGTTCCCAGCAGCTCAGTTATCAGTGTTAACAACCCATTTTAAAATTCAGTGAATACGAATGACTTTACTTATACAAATCTACATGCGTCCATTGATATCCACTAAATTTTGTATACATTTGCACTGGTTACTGGAACGGATCATAGAGGTACTCCGTACGCCGGAATTGTCCGTGTTACCAACCAATTTTAGAAAAATAACATTTTCAAATTTATCCCGTACTGTTGGACATATTCACACCAAACTTGTCAGTTAGCTACTGGGACATGTCATAGAGATATCCAGGTGCTGCAATTGTCAGTGTTGCCAACCAGTTTAAAAATAGTATTTCAAATTACTTCCAAACCATTGGGCGTATCTACACCAAACTTGGCATTTGGATACTTCGAAAGGTCTTAGAGTTTCCACATGCGCCGAAGTTGTCAGCGATACGAAGCAATTTTAAAAACTCAATGTTTCAAATTACTTCCAGACCGTTGGACGTATACTCAACAATTTTGCCATTTAGGTCAGAAACAGGTCATAGAAGTAGTCCGAGCGTCGGAGTTTAGTGTGTCCAGCAAATCTTAAAAACAGTTGCAGCTGTCGGTAGTGCCAAATATTTTAATCACTCCTCATTAGCATACGGGTATATCAGCACGTAATTAAATAAAAGTTTCTTGTCCCATGAAAAGTATCAACTTGCAATAAGTTTATTTTTTTCGTCGCCAGGGGGGCAGGAGATTAGAAAACACTAGAGATCTAGCGTTAGTATTGAGAACTCGCTGAACATTTGGAGTCAAAACGATAAATCTATGGTCTTTAGTTATTAATTGGGTTGAGCAAGACATCTTTGCTGTGAACCGGATGTGCACCGACGGATTCAAGGAAAGATACGATTAGAGGAACTATATAAGAAGCGAAATGCAATTTCTCGACAGTATTAAGATAGATAAAGGAATATATGAATGAACAGAGAATTGAGAACTTGCCTTGATTCACACTGCTGCTTTCGGCAGAACACAAGATATGAAGCACATTACAAATGCCCACGTTTTATTTTAAAAGAAAAGAGAGAAAATATTACATGCGTTACAAGTGATTTAAAATGAACCTTGTTTCACTAAAATACGTATATACGTTTGGGACCACCCTGTATAAACGAACGAAAATATACGAAGAAAAGATTTGTTAATTAAACAAACTTAACAAACACAAACCTTAATGTGTAATACAACTACCTACAAATCTACCCGTTCTCTTCGTTGAGTTGAAGATTATTTCCTTATCACCAGCAAGGCATATGTCGAAATTTACCTGACCTTGTCTATATTTTTTTACTCACTCAAATTGCATTGGAATGTTGCACTCTTGTAGCAGTTTTCAAGTCTTCGAAAGCTTCACTTCTCACCTGTATTCAGATCTTCCTTCTACACACCCATGATTAACAATTTTGTGCTTTTTCTCTTCTTCATTTACTTAAGTAGACTCTTGCATATGATACGTCTCATCAGCAATTGCTCATTAGTATATACCATGTTAAGATTCCGTTTCTCATTTTTCTTCATATCCGCAATTTAAAGGTTTTCACTTTTCTTTCGCCGCTTTTGTGGGAAGTTGTGGTTTGTCTCCATATAAAACAATACGATACTCTAGTCAAAACTTTTAATCCAGTAATACTCAACGTTACGCTCTATGACATCATATTTCCATTCTGTCGTTTGTTAGCGGTTCACAGGTAGACATAGTTCAGCTATTACGCAGTAACACAACCCATTCTGAATCGTAGTGTAACTTCGAAGTTTGAAGTAGTAGCCTGGGTTTTAAAATGTGAATGCACTAAAATCTATTTAGTGTTGTGTGCGATATAGAGAAATACGTAAGTGCGCACTTAAACGCATGTAAAAATCAAAACGTTAGGAGTTTAGACATAGAACATGTTAGAAGATGTTAAAAACATCTTTAAAGTGATTTACATCGCACAGGATTGGTTGACAGTCCTGGATTGGTTGACAGATTCAGTGTCCGCCTTCGTTTGCTCTCGAGAGAGAGAACTCGCTCCGACGCTATACATCGATGACTTTTATCTCAAATCGTGTTTTTCACAGCGTTTTGTTATCTCTTGTTCCTGAGTACAATGTATTCAATCACTCACTCCACACATGGTCTTTGTCTACCTTTGAGGTGCCATTTTTGAAATAATAGTGCCTTAATCTGCTGTACGGTAGGCGTCACATTGGAGGAACGGATAGACCCCCTATTAATATTTGAGCACAACATCCAGAACCGCAGTTACGAAAAAACACAGGAAACATTTGCAAAGAATTGTCGGGAGACATCTACTCCACAGAAATAAAGTATCAAACGTGCCTTCGATAAATTTTAATGCCCTGGAAAGGATAGTCGATTCACTAAGATAATGTCGTCCAACAACAGTGATGACAAAAAAAAAGATGGTAACGGATATTAAAGTAGCGACCCAACCCAAGAAATCTGTGCGGGTTCTCGCCCAACAAAGCGATGTGTCTGTAGGCTCATGTTTTCCTACAAGGTCCGAACTGCTCAAGCATTGCCGGTAGAGGACGGTACGCGTCGTACGCATTATTGCCAATAGTTCATGGAGTATGTGACTCCAGGTCGAGAAGAATTAGATGATTGGTATTAGACGGCAAAGTCTCTCGATAACCAGAAGTTAAATGTGTCGCCGCAATATCTCCAAAGCGCGTTTTCGTCACCTTCTTTGAAGAGACCGTGAGTACTGACTTATATCTGTTACTGGTAAAATAAGTTGCACAGTCACAGATGACGAACAGGAAAAGACTTGGTTTCATCAGCACAGTACCACAACGCACACATCACAGAGAATCATTTCATTCTTGTAAAGTATGTTCACTGGAAGGATCATTTCATCTGATCTCTCTCTCTTCTGATTTTTTTTCTTATCGGGACATCTGAAGTCCGCTGCTTACTTGACGCATTCTCACACATTCAGATTTTGTGTGGCAAGAATTTCTCAGGATACACTTCTATGTGTTCTTCGCGGGGTGATTCGACGCGTGCATTTGCCTGAAGCTATGGGTGGCGCACATTTCCATCATTTGTTATACCTTTCTCCTGTTTTCCATGAACTACGCGACTCATTGAACACCCTATATTACGTTACATACGAGACAATATCTTTCTGGTTTACGTGCATAGGTTTAGTTAGTTTTCTCTGCAGAATATTTCGAATCATTTACGTTCGCTGTCTAATTATATTTAACTGATCTAGGTGATTGTGAGTGTACTGAATCAACCAACTCCCAAACTAATCCAATTGATCGAATACAATTGGATTACAATCCGTTATAAAATCTAATTGAGCCAATTATCGCACTTCAAACCTGTTCACTTTGAGTGACGTATCCACCATATACCTCAAGGGAAGGAAAAAGCTATATTTAACCAGAAGAAAGAATATAACAGGGACTTTTCAAGTGAAAAGAACTAATACGGTACATGTTAAAAATTACGAAAACAATGATAAAACGTGTATATCCACACATTTCGATACTGTTTATACAAGTTTCGCATTCTTCCTCAATGTAAGTAAATACAAGAACTGTTCAAATATAAAAGGAACATTTGTGATATAATTTGTATAAAAATACATGAAAAAAATCGACAGTGGTATTGCCTAACGGTGTCCTTGGACATTAACTGGCCCAGTTTCCAAACCTGATATTAATCATAGTAACGCAATAGAGCGCGTTGGGTGCAGGTATGTTGAGTACGCGTGGCGATTGTCACTTATTGACTCGAAGGTACTGGAAGAGCAGCGAGTGTGTGTGAAATTCTGTGTCAAATTGCGCGGAGAGCTTTGATATGTTACGTGAAGCCTATGGTGGGGAAAGGGTGAGTCGAACACAATAGTTATGAATGTTACAGGTGTTTTTAAATCGAGTCGAACCTCCAGCGAGGACGACACAAAATCGGGAAGGCCGTCTATATCAATCGCGTGGAAAGAGTTACGGGAAATCATCCGTGCAAATCGTAGTTTCACTGTAAGTGAAGTTGATACTGATCTGAACATCAGTATATACCCATATCACACGATTTTGAAGGAGAAACTGCAAATGAGTCGTTCTGTCGCCAAGTTTGTACCATGAATGAATAAAAAGGAGACTGTGTCGGAGCATGTAAAACAGTTGATAAGCCGATTGAAATTCCTAAACCTGGTAATCACTGGTAATGAAATTTGGGTGTACGGGTACAACATGAAAACAAACTCCAATCATTACAGTGTGTAGGACAATCTTCATCACGGCGAAAAGACATGTATGATTAAATCCCATGCTAAAGTTATAGTAATAGTCTTTTTTGACTGGCAATAGATAAGTGATTTCACAATGAATCCAACATTCTATTTTAATGTTATGCAATGATTAGGAGAAAAGGTGTAGTGCAGGAAGCCAGAGATCAGGCAGAACAAGTCCTGGATGGTTCATAACGTTAGTTCCCCTTCTTATTCCTCACTTCTGTCCAGGAGTTTTTGGCAAACACCAGGCACCTGTTGTTCCACAATCGTGCTACTAATCTGATTTGACAGCAGCCAGTTTCTTCTTGTCCTCTAAGTTGAAATTAACCCTCAAAGGTTGCAGATTTTAGACCGTAGGGGAGATTCAGGGAAAACCGCTACGGGACCTACAGGCTATTGGAAAATTGGAGTTCTAGCAGCAACTCTAGAACAGGAAGAAATGTTGGGTGCTTTATGTGATAAATAGAGGGAACTATAAATGAGGCAGTTCCGGCGTACAGGTGAGTATTATCATTTTCTCCATTTTTAACATCCCTTTGTATTGAAACCAGTCATACGTAACGGAACAAATTGGTCCAATCTGACATCTTCCCCTACTTGCATTCGTAGGAACTTACAACTAAACATCCATTCGATCCATACAACTTAAGGAACAAAACGACATCATATGTAGTATTCGATACGCTATAAGCTATATCCGATGTAGGTTCGGTTTTTAAGTTAAGAGATGTTTTCAGAAGACGAGAATTACAATATGAAATAATTGACATTTTATTTTCGGTTGTAAAAAGAACAAAAAGGAAATAGCAATGGAATTCTATTTGTAACAAACTGAATCTAAATAAAAAATCTTTACAGTATGATTTCCGAGTTATAGAACTTAATTTCTTTTCATTATTTGCTATTAAAAATATGGGATAACTACCAAACTGAATAAAAGAAAAATCGTATAAACACAATTGACTCGGGAATTTCCAATTTTCGCGCACAAGTTAACATTTACTAGATCAGAACAATAATTCCTGTTCACTACATGTCTTAGCATGAAATCAATAACAAAATTAATATACCAATAGACCATGACTTACCACACAGCACAGAAATACATAAAATCGGAGTATCAGGCAATTGCGAAGTCATATAATTTCTCCCGCGAGCACACCCAGACGCATAAACCTGCCCCAAGAATGGAAGATATGAGTACCCACAATAATCAACCGGAAAAAAACTCCAAAGCCTGCAGGTACCCAAATCCTTCACTCACAGGTACCATGAGAATCAAGAAATAAAAATAACATTCACACTCCGTGAACTCACTTTCGCCTTCCACTTCGATTTTTCCAAAAACTATCACAAAAAATAAAAAAAATGGTGTACTACATACCGGACTTTGCACACAACTGAAGCCAGCTTCTTCAAAACACATGGACTTTCATGCTTGAATCACAAGAACCAATCAAATCACAGAATGAAACACGCATACTATTAGAACCAATGAGCAATAAGCCCTATTCCTCTAAGGAATAAATGATGTACCCTCTAAGGCATAATTCTCCAATTCAAGTCACAAAAATTATCTTCTCATCTCAGATGAGCTAGAAAGCAGTATCATTACACCTTGTATTAAATTGTAGCAAAAAAGGTTTTTGTAAATTCCTGTCAGAACTCAGAAGTGTAATTATTGCACAGTGGAGAGTGGAAAAGTCTACCAACCTCCTTTTTTTTTTTTTTCAGAAAATGTTAACTCAATTCCTGTAACCTGTAATCTAATCTAATTTAATTTTATCTTTAAATTTTAAGGATAATATATTTAAGGAAGAAAACAAATAAGTAAATTATCATGAATATTATAATTTGAAGGGAACATTTCTGCATAACATGGATATAACTATGACAAAGATACCGTGAGTTTAATACTACCCCAATTCTAATGAATTTTAATAAATAGGATTTTGTAAGTTTTGAATTTGATTCTAAAAAAAATGTTGACACTCCAAGATAGTGACAGCGTTTAGCCTACATCAACTTAATTTTAAAATGTTACACGACTTTTGTGTCCGAAATTTAGTTTGGTGTCTTGAATGACACCAGCTGGAAATGGTTTAACTTTGAAAACCTATCCAATCCAATTAAAGTGATTTGTTTTTAAATATGAGGTTTCAGATGGTTACTGAGTTTCATTCCAAAGCCAAAAATGTTATCCAGAAATCCCAAGATAAGGCACCCAGAAATATCTATTAATTAAAAAAAAAATATCATTCGATTTTCATGTAAATTCATCTAGGAGTTACTAAATTCTGAAATGAATTGTGAATTCTGAGTATAGATGGCCGTAGCTTAAATCTTCTTTACTTTTAAAATAGTCAAAGGTTGTATGTTATATTTCATGTTGGCGAAATCAGAAGAGTGGCAGTATAAAACTAGTTTGTGTTGAAAGGTATTTAAAGCTGAAAGTATTGTTAAAATACTTTTCAAGTAAACTTGTTACTTCAAATTGTACTACAATGTGAGAACAATACTTTTATAAGTTAGTTTCAAGCTTGATTTTCGTAATATTATCAGAATATTTCCACATAATGGGAGGTTTATGTATAATAAGTAGTATCAAGTCGAAAGATGTAAATAATATAGTTTAAATATTGGCAGTTCAAAGCCACTGTGATGTGTAGTAAATCGCGCTGGTGTAGGTGCAGGTGCAAGCATGTCTTCGAAAAAGATGTCTTCGACAAATTTCTTGTTATGCAGTTATTAACTGGTAGGTGGCAGATAAATACAACGTCTGTTCAAACATTTTCGCTTATTAATAGCGAGTTCTTCTTCAGATTTTTGTGGATTATTTTAATGTTATGAAAGAAGTTTCCTTAAGATAACACGTGTCCTCTAAATTACTCCAATGAAATACATCTCCACCATTCTTTGTTTTTAGAACTAATAGGCTATATCTGAAAGGAGAAGAATATATACCGAAGTGATATCAATCCGTCAAGCGTTTTTATTCGTGGTTCAGTCCAGAACAGGTCTGAATGATCGTATAGACCAAAGGTTCGGTTTGCCATTTAAAAATATATCGTATTACAATAATGCTTGAAGCCAAAACCATATAGAAAGCACACCATTTCTGATAATAGAGAGGAAAGAAGACGTAGTCTTCGAATTCCCAATAGTGTTTTCTTTCTTTCGTAGACCACTACGAACTCTTTTGTTGATGTTAGCCATTTCTTGAGAAGAATAAAAAGAAAAAAAAAGTTACCATATGACTTAGGCGATGATACTGGAATTTTGTGATGGCTGAATTCATACCAATGGCTACTGGAGAGATAAGAGATTGTATATACGTGTGGTGTGGTCGAATTTCTCTTCTAGAACGAATCTTTTTTTTTTCTTCTGTCTTTTGTGTTAGATGGACGACGAAGAGATAAGCGAAGGAAAATAGAGATATTGAGTATCAAAAAAGAGAGAAGAAGAAAGGGATGGAATATGATGATAACAAAAGTGAATGGAAAGCGTATCACTTCGATTGCTTGAAGGACTTCTTGAAGGAGAAGCAGAAAAGCAGCTTCACTTCAAGTTATTATTTTGAGAACGTTCTCTCTTTCTCGGGTTTATCTCAGATCGTAAATATTTTTTGTGTGTGAATAGTAAATGGAAATGAAAGATCTTTATCCTACAGAATAAGCACATTTGGTCGAATAAGCTCTTTCTACCTCGAGTGCAATTGGTATTATATATATGAAATAGAATGTTCTATTGAGGACAGTAATCTCAGTACCCATTATAGACATAAACTAGTGACTACCTAGCGGCCGTGGCTCAGCAGGTACTGTGGTTGGTTTCGAATTGGAAAAGTCCTGGACTCGAATCTAACGACAGACCATCCTGTGTAAGGTTTTTACAGTTTTTTGTAAATTATACCTAGCTAATACTGGAATGGTACCTTCAAAAACTCTCGCCAACGTTCTTCCCACATCCCTCTCTGGAAAACCTTTTCTATTTTACACTTTAGAAATTGGGTTCCTGATTATGCCTCGGGAAGAAAGGTTGACTGCGTGTCAGAGCTAACCATACGGTGGTTGGCACTTTTAAGAATTTATTTTTAAGTAAATGTTTATATCTACGTGTAATCTCTTGGTTAAGATATTGGATTGTGAGCGTTCTTTCGAGCCTCGATAAGTTGTAATGTTTTCTCTCGAAACGCACAGGCAAAAAAAAAATACTCAAACTCGATTTAACGAACAAGGATGAAAAAAAAAGATAAAGTGATTGCTACTCAAGTCCTGTTAATGATAAAAACATGAAAAGAAAATACTCGAATGTGAATAACCTATTGATGATTTCGCAGCTTCAGTATAGCCTAAGCTAGTTGCAAATAACGTCTTACAATTCAGGATATTGAGAGCACAAGCTAGACAAATTCATGACAGTTTAAAGAATTATTCAATGTTGAAACAATCTATCCTTGTTATTTATTGTTTAATGCATTCAGAAAGCATTTAATTCCTTATTTGAACTTGCGTTTGTGTGGTTTCGTCATTATCTGAGATCGCAATCGCTATACGTTTTATCCTATCCCCAGGTGAAGCTAGAATACAGAATAGCCTATCGCCTTAGTGTCGTTACTTAAACAAGAAAGTGTATTTGATCATGAATAATGCCACATGGCTTTCACGTAACAGTTAACAGCAAAGTGGATAGTATTAATTAATTAAATTGTTATAAACATCCTAAACGGGCGCTGATGAATTCCTAAGCAGGAGACCTACTACAGTTCTTGATAAAGTTGGCTCCGAACAGACCTGAGAGGGAATTGAACCCGTGAACACTCGCACAGAAAGCGAGCACGTTCACCCCGCGGGCAACCCAAACTCGCGGATAGTATTAATAAACACTTCAGTATTTTTGAAAAGAGGCCATGCAAGAGGACACTAAAGTCTCTAGTCTTTTGTTTTCCTTTTTTATTTCTACGTCAGCATTTTTGGTCTTGGGACTGTCAACTTTAGGAAGTTGCGCAAATTCAAACCATGGTAATTCCCACTTATGTTGTTTTTTCTAATTCACCCTAATGAAAATAGCAAATACTGAGCTGATACTATTACTCTCACAGACACTAAGGAAATTAAAGACGTAAAGTTGCTGGGAAGCCTACATGTTTAAATTTTCATTTCTTCCTTTGTAGCTCATTATTCAATCTTCCAGCTTACAATGTTTCAATGAGACTTAATTCTCAGGATAAATGGATAATTATCAATTTATAATCTGATTATAAACGTTTGTCCGTTTATCCGATTATAATCTGACTTTCTAACTTCTATTGACTTATAGTCCGTCCGTCTGGGCTGCGACTACTTGACCACAGTTGTAGGGAAAATTTTATGAGAAGGGGATATATAATCCTATCTTGAATCTCAAGGAGATTCCATCGTGGGAGACTCGTTACCTTTATCTTTCGGAGACTAGAACTGTCAGGAAGCATACAACATATAGAAAACAGTCTTAATTTTGTTTGGGATGAGGTTTGGGGATGAACGTTTGGGGATGAATATATATACACTAGCAGTTGCCCGCGGCTTCGCTCGCGAGAATTCAGGAATTGGTACAGGTTCTTCTTTTCAAGGCGTTTGACCTGGACATTGAAATGTTAGTCGGTATATTTAATTATTTTAAAAGGAAAGCGTAAATATCAAATTTCTTGTTTGTAGACTTAAGGGATCCCGAGATATGGGCATTGCATATTAAAATAATTGCAACCCCATTCCACCCCTTTCGAAGCCGAATTTCCAAAAAAATCCTTCCTTAGTGGTACCTTACGTCATGAAACCTATGTACTATATAAATTTTATGTTTCCAGCCTAAACCGTCTGGCCTGGGCGTTGATATGTCAGTCAGGACTTCAGTTTATATATTATTTGTATACTGCTAAATGAGGTGAATTAATGAAAGGAATTACAGTCTTATCATGTTGATATGATGATATTATGATCATGAACCTTGAAGCATCATTTCCCTGACGTCTCCAACCCGTGGCCCAACTCTTTATTACGTAGCTGTTTCTAATCCAAAGATCATTCTGTGTATATCATTATAACTAGTATCAATGTCTTTATACGGCTATGGTGCCTTTTTCTTTTATTTTCCGTTAGGGAGGGGTATACTTATGGTTACTCTTTCTGGCATTTACCACCTTCTATGCAACCCGCTATACACTGCTGTTTTGTTGGTGTAGGTGACAACTGGCGTTTTCAGACAGTCTTACTATCCCACACCTTTAAAAGATGGAACACCGTTCTCTCCGAGAGTTGCAATGCCAGTTTGTTGCAAGAACAGGATATATAGAGCTGGTTCTGGATACATTTACTACAGAGTAATGAACGGGTCTCTGTATCAATACCTAGTTCGTTTCTTGTTATTAGTAACAGTCAGATTTTATTAGTTTCTTACGTAACCATAGTCACACAAGACAAGAGTATAAATGAAACCAAAAGTTACATCACAGTAAATTATATACAAGTTCTACACAGATGAGAATTAGAAGTAAGATGTCGATACTAAATTCAGGAGTATCTGCTCCAGGAGTATCTTGTTGTCTGGGGTATCAACAGTTAGCTACGACTTAGGCTATGCATCTGTAATAGTCAGTAACATATGTTGATAATCATCCAATTACCAGTTATATATCGTAAGACTAACATAAATGATTGAACAACACAAGAAGTATATATGGATCCCTATTCCTTTCACGTAGATAATCTGCTGTAGTTACGGCCACTACTATATGTCTACTTGCATTTAGTTAATACATACACATAGCAGATTATGATGGCGCAAATCGGTAGTGGAACTCGAAGTTATGTGCCTAAATCAGTATGGTACAGTGTGGATTTTGAAGGATTAACCTGTTTATTTACATTGGCTAGTTTTGGTAGTATAATAATTGCAAGTGTGTATAAAACAACGTTGAATCACATTACGTCACGATGGTTGTATGATATTTGGTGGCAATTTTGTAGCATTTACAGCATCAACGGTGACTGGTCAGTCTCCAGCATCGATCAATTTTCTCCTGTCGTCCAAGAAATAAGTATAATGTATTATGTTGTAGACTGAAAGATCAAAAGCCAGTCAGGTCGCCTTATGCCAGTTGTGCTGGTCAACAAGTATGGGTGACTAATCACCAGGTTAAAGAAACTCGTTTGCTAGAAGGAACATTAATAAGACAGATAGGGTTCAATACATTTTTTAGTAAATGTAAACGGAATAACTAGGGTTTATCATAAGCATAAACTGTATTTTGATTTGTCAAGGCAGCAATCGAAAGATGAAGACAATGTAAGTGAAAAGTCTTATAGCTTAGCTAATGACAGAAAGGATGAAAGAACGTCTTGAGAGTCTAGTTCTGTAAGACTAACAAGACTAAAAAGAGAGCCTATTTGGCACAAAGATTACGTTATGCAAAAGTCTTATGGATAGTCTACAAAGAATCTGTCATTTCCATTTTACAGTTTTCTTTGGTGTACTAAAGCCTGTTTCATGATAAAAGCAACGTTTGGTCAGAGATTCACAGCTAATGATACGATCTGGGAAACTTAAAGAAGCCAGGAGTTTATTAGATAATATTTAGCAAGCTAACTAGCATCGTTTATCGTCTTTCTACATTAGATTCAACACTAATATTATAGTTACTAAGAAAACAACATACAATCTAAGAAAGCACTAATTAATCTTAATTCTATTTGTTTCACAACAAAAATATTTCTTTATTGGTTATTTTATTCAAAGAAAGAGCTGTTTATTCATTTCAAAGATTGTATTTTCTCAAATTTGTATTTTAACGAAGTGCAGTCATATTTCATATTTATTTATGTCTGTTGCTTAGTAACTGGCTGTATGTTTGTGATTTTGTGATTGGCTCTTGGGAAGTCCAATCATATCTGTGTTCTTTAGTCTACAGTGAACTGTGATGGACTTCATTGGACAGATCGTCCTAGTCTGCAGTGAGCTGTCATAGAGTTCATTGGACAGATCGTCTTATGAACTTCAATGAACAATACGGCAGGCATTGATAGTTTACATGGATCTGTACTTACATGTTTGGAGTGATAGTTTGCTATGAACTATGAACACTTAACTGGAACGATCTTTTTTTTTTCTTTTAACGAAGTTTGATTTTCTTTCGAGGCAAGGGGGAATTGCTACGCAAGCGATTTTCTTCAGGGAAGTCCGGGCGAGTGCCCTGAGGTAAATCTGTTATCGCTTTTCGTTGTTCTTTTGCGGACAGCGCGTCTTTTGTAGCATCTGATGTCTGCTTAAAGAAAATGGAGATAGGCCACGACCGTGCGATGCTTACATCAAACTAAACTACACAGCAGTAAGTAATCTAGCCCGCAAACTCTTTAAATGAAGAAACCTAATTTCTTGTCTAGTTAATCTTTTTAAATTGTTACGTCACAATGGAGGGGATCTATCCGGAAAACTGGGAACGAGAAAGTAACAATGGAAATTGAACAATGAATCGATTTCTTTCTTTTTTAAAAAATCTGGTTTTACTTGTAATTATGAACCTCATTCATATGCACCAACACAATGCGCTATTAAATGACCCCTTGGAAATTTCACCTTAATCCCTATTATGGCCAAAATGAAGTATGGAAGCTTTTGTCTACGTAATTAAAGTGAGAAAATGACTAAAATCCAGTTTTTCAAATCTGGTTTACATTTCTCTTGTTTCTCTCTCGTTCCTGACGTAACAACGGAATATAATTATCCTCGCTCTCCAGTCCATACATGTGTATATATGTAGTGTTTTGTTATTTGGAAGCACCACCTGTGGAGCTATGGAAACTGGCCAGGAATTTTACACAATTTACGCCCTCTTGGCAACACAACGGTTCTCACAGCCAAATTCCCAAGCGAGATAACACAGCCGGTTTTTTTTTTACTGGTATTGATGTCGACGTGGGGGTGCATGTGTTAAACTGAATTAACTTTGCGAGGTAATCCACACACACACGTTAATTGAATATCTACCTACCTGACCACAGAGACCGTAGACCATGGATATATACATTGAGTGTTTGTTTGAATTTTAGGCTAGTGGGGAATTAGGGGGCAAAAAAACAAACAAAAAAATATAAAAACAGGATATTCATTACTAACACATAATTTGTGACCACTGACTTGGAAACTTGAATATCCGTCTACTTGTTTTGGTACTAGTATTTACGTTCAACGCACTAATACCGTTTCCTTTTTGTTTTATTTTTTTTAAATTTGCATACCAGATAACTCTAGTGGGACAATCGTTTAACTAAAATATGGGTCAAATATTCTTAGAATATTCAGCGTAATTAATTTGTTCAATTAAAATAAAACCAGGCTCCACAGGACACAGGGTTACCAGACGTCCTCTTTTTGGAGGACATATCCTCCTTGTCTTGTTGCTCTGTCCTCTCTCCTTTTCTAAATATCTTGAAATATCCTCCATTCTCTAGTGACCATGTTAAAAAGTTCCGATTTGGACATATTCGTACCCCTGTGATCCAGATTCTTAATTTTAATAAAATGTTCGTTTCCCAAATGATTTATCATTTGGTAACCATTATCCATTTTCATTAAATTTTATTACTTGATAGGAAGATACAATTAAAATGTAAAATTTTGTCTAACTTGCCGTGTAGAAAATGAAATTTGAAAACACGAAATTCTTCTGTTCGTCATTGTTTCTTTATCGGATTTTAAATGAAAAGTAGCACTAGTTGTCTACCAATCTTAGCTTAGTTGCCCTAAATTGCAAGAAAAAATCTACCGTTGTCTTCCAATTTTAACTTTACTGTCCTCTACTGGTAAAAAAAAGAAAAAGATCTGGTAACCCTGACAAGACGCAGAAAATAAAATTGCAATTACTTATATTCTTTAAATGCCAGCATTTAGTCAAATGACGAGCACGATCGCTTACCATGTGCCTGGTCCTAGGTTCAAAATCGATGGGGGGGTCTTTTGAAGGGAGTGTATCGGAGACCACTCTTTACAACAAAATGTTGGCCTCATCCTTAGAAAGCTCATCTGCTCGTTTAGGACATTAATTATAATTCAAATTAACGTAACAAGAGGCAGGGATTCTACCAGGATTTTGAGTTTGGGGAAATGCAAAGATAAATTTAGTGAGTGTAAGTAGATTTTCTCAGGGTTTCTGTCGATTTTTAACAGTACAAATGTTAAAGTTGAGAGGGTTAACGATTTCGAGGGTGATGCCCCTTACATTGGGGGTCTGGAAGAATCCCTGGCCAGAAGTTTGAATGTTCCACAACAAATGTTTTGACTGATTTAATATGAGTTTTAAAACAACAACCCTGACATTGTTTTTTGTGGGAAGAGAGGTAAAAAAAAACAGTTTGATAATTTCTGCCGTTTCCGAGCTACCTGTCAAAATACCGTTCAAATCTCGATTCACTAACACAGCTCTAGAGCAGCTGAAACGATAAAAATTCTTTGTCCTCTAATAAGGTGTAAAATTAAGTCATGTTTTCAACAAAATTAAAGTGGACTCCACCCTCTATTAAATATTTTTCAGTTGAGTCCCTTGCGTGTACTCCTCTGTCCATCTCAGGCCTTCCAACTAGTTTAGTTGAATTTCAAATTTATATTTTTTATTGTTTTGTTTAATGCTTTTCATCAGTACCTTTTGAATGATTAACGATGGATATAATTTCTGATATAACATTGATTCTGTCACGATTAGAGCTATCTTAGTTATCAAACCGTACGAAACAAAAAGGGAATATTTTGAAAATCATTACGTATTCGACGATCGTTCTAAAGATGTAGAAATTTACCCCACTTTCGATTTGAACATCTAAAGTTGATTCCCCCATATAATCACTTCAAAAGTTGACCACACAATACATAATTCCATGTTAATGAAACTTCTATCAAAATTGCTTAACTTGGTTGGACAACCACACCGCACTCAGCAGAAAATCTCGACTTTATCCGTCCCGTTTTTCTCTGTTTTGACATCTGAAGGCCACATGATCGTGGTAAGTACATCACTAGCTTCCGAACTTAAAACCGCATTGAAAACTTACCTTTATGCCCAAGATATCAACTTTTTCGAGGGTATTTTAGTTCTGCAAAAGACGATGGGAAATGGATATTGACAGTGGTGGTGGATACATCGAGTGATCAGAACCTAGTGACAATAGTTTGAATTACATGTGTGCCAAAACTGTCATGCATATGCCAAATATTTTGCTCTGTCCGTCTGTCGACAACTTTCAACTCAGAAACTACTAGGGCTAGAAAAATGGTTGAGATGTCGTTGAAAATGTTTGGGCGAGACTAGGTCAAACCCGTATCATTCACCCAGATTGCAGGGGAGTGCCAGAGATAGAGACGTTGTTAGATACGGAGGGGTAATTTATATCTTTGGAAATACTAGGGCTAGGAAGGTGGTTGAGGTGTTGTTGGGAAGGTCTTGCCGTAATTTTTCGAACGCAACATTGATCATATAATTAGAATGCTTGCTTCTGAAGCCTTATGTGCACAGTCCCTCGACTGGGTTTCGTCTCACTTGTTTGTTTAGGAACAGGTATTACTTAAGGGTCCTGCTACTCCTACGATGACATTTTTCTCGCAGAAATGGTAGGCTAAAACATTATGGATGTACCGTAATTGTGTCAAGAAATAGAGCAACTGGCCATACTCTATGAGTTTGGCTCAGTAAAAGAGATCGTCTAATGGAAAAAATACTGTCCAGGAATTATCGCATGCGTTTTTATGATATAAAAAAAATATCCCGCGCCACCCTAAATATTATTAAATTGAAAACAAGATCTACATGATCGGGCACACAACAAAATACTTGAAGAAAAATGTCTTTGAGATTTATAACAAAACATCTTTCCTTGTATGAATTGGCAATGGAGAGGCACGCGGGTTCGAAACTGATTTAAGTTTTTCAGAGATTTCAGCAGTTTTACTAGGCAAATGCCGTGATGGTATCTCAACTAACTGTAAGGTCTCGACACTACGACAATAGGTCTGCCACCATAAGAGTGATCACCGAGAGACGTCAAACCTCAGACGTGAAAGGCTTAGGCTAAAAGTTCAGTCCATGAAAAACAATATTAATCATCCTCTTTAATTACCAATTTCCGGCAACAGCAAAATTCATGTCTTTACTTAGTGGCGGACGGAACGAGTGACAAATCCCAAACATCAGATGCAAAGCGAAATAATTAATTACTTTTGTGTTTTATGTTAACAGGAAAATTCATGGTTACTATCTAGAGGCAAGAAAGAACGGTTCGTAGTGAATAAGTGTCCCCGAATCCACCTGTCAATGCTCTTGACAGGGAATTTCTCTTGTCAGGATTTGGAACCACCGGAAGGAGAGAAGAAGGAGAAGATGTTAAACTGGGAGGAAGAGAGAGAGATAGAGAGAGAGAGAGATAGAGAGAGAGAGAGGAAGAGAGAGAGAGAGAGACGTGTTGTGTTTTCCTCTTGACCGTGCGTCCACATAGTGTGAGAGAATATCTTGTGCGTCGTTGGTGAAAGGGCAAAATGTAGAGTCGCCTGTCAGTGTCAGCCGTCTCTCTGAGTACTTCCCTGCTGTCTTCTCAACCTTCCTCTCCACCCACGCACACATCCGTGTCATGTGAATCACAGGCTGAGTAAGACAGGAAACGAAACGGAGTGGGAAGTTTGGGATGAGAAAATGCTACTGCTAGGCGCAATTGTGTTATGTTATATATTTATGTGGAACTAAGACAGGACTGAATAAAAGATATGCTTCGAAAAGTGGTCATGATGGCTTCAAAAAGGAAATTGTGTTTATGGAATTATTGAGTCCTTAAATAGTTTTTGTAAAACCGAACATCGCGAGATTTTACTAACGGGTCATTCCGTGTCGAAATCATCCAGTGCACGAGGAAAATTTAATCAAAAATTTTTTATATAACTGAAATTTTGTATGTGGCTTCCCCTAGTCATATAATTGAAAAGTCGATCCCAGCAGCCGACAGTCCTGACTGAGGTTTATCCAGGGTTTTTCCTCAGTCACACCGGGCAAATGCCGCAATTCAATTTCTCTCATTCAACGAAAAACTAATAACTAGGGCACGGATAGTTATGCACTTAAAATATATCAAATATGCAGTAAAATGGAGCACAATATGCAAAGTAATTTGCACTTTCGAAAATACCTTAGTTTTTTGTAAATGCTTTATTCCAGTTACAATTTTTCATAGTAAAAATTGCTGTTTTAGTACTTCTACTCTCAAATACACTTGTTCACATACTCAAATACACTTGCTTTCAACAACACTTATATAGAATTCAGCGATTTCTTGAATCAAAGGAAAACGGTATTACCTACAGATCAATATTGCACTTGATTATGATATGGTGTCTTAAATTTTAAAACTGGAAACTTCTGTTTTCGGCAAGAACGTTTTTGTACACCGTAAAAAATTAGTTCTACTTCACCAGATAACAATTAGACAATATTAAAGGGCAATAAGATATAACACATCAAACGGTCAAGGTCAGCTGCAGACTATCCATGTCTCGTATTTAGCCTCTTCGGCAGAATTTCGTATCTAGAACTTAGTTTCGAAGGAGAGAACCAGGTTTGGTATTAATGCAAAATAATTACGCCTAAATTTATGCTAATTTTACATAGAAATAGGCATTTTAAAGGGATACGCCACTGTTTCTAGGTATACAGAATCTTCAAGCATCCAAGTTTTTTTTAATGTAAATTATTCATATACGAAATTGCATATGTAACATGCATTTTCCAAATAATCGTTGAAATATGCATTTGCATATGAAATATGCAAAATGGATAACTATCCGAGCCCTACTAATAACGGTTGCGAAAAGGAATATCTCACAGCCTTGCTTATATACATGTGATTGTCCACGTCTCTGCGTTATGGCCAATAAAGATAAACGTACGCGAGCTCTTCCGAATTAAAGGCCCAAACAAGAAGAACAACAAACACGATTAACTAGTTTGTTGGGTGGTGTTCTAACAAAATGTTCGGAGATTAAAATTAAAAAAAAAAAAAAAAGAAAAGGACCAAAAAGAAAGGGAATCTAAAAATGAATTGAGATTGTGGAGGGAAGGCAGTAGATGATGGTATCCTTGGCTGGAATCGTTCCCCCCCTTCCCCCATATTTTTGCTTGTAAATTAGGTCTGAGCGCTATCGAAATTCGATTACAGAGGCGCTCATTGTTAAACCAAGTTTCTGGAGCGAAGAAGAAATCCGATCATCGCTAAATAAGCGTTTAGCAAAATTTTAACCTAGTAAAAAAAAAAAAGAAAAAAAAATCACCTTGAAAATGTTTAAATTGGAAACAAGATGTTTATCTTGTTATAAATGTTAATAAATCCAAAATTGTCTCGTTCACTAAGCTTAGAAATAAGTAGTACACAAATTCAATAAAAGATCTGGGGGTAATCTTTGATGAACACTTAACATTTAACACGCGTATTGTGACCATAAAAAATGAAGCATATAGAAACTTAGGATTAATCATGAGATTAGGAAAAGATTTTAATAATCCACAGGTTCTCAAGTTACTGTATTTTAATTATGTCAGATCTAAATTGGAATATGCATCTATAATATAGAATCCACAATGCAGTAAATATTCTAGGACAATTGAGGTCATTCAGTCAAAATGTTTGAGATTGTTAGCATACAAACAAACTGGTTTTTATCCAAACTTTGATTCATCGTCGCTACTGGAAGAAAACTTTGATCTTCTGACATTGGAGAAAAGGAGAATTATTAACGATATTATATTTCTTTCGAAAATATTTAATATGAAGTTGATTGTACAGATTTAACCGCAGCTATTAGTATAAAATGTTCCCTTACTTAGAACTCGTATGCACAACATTGCATTTTTTCTTCTGTCACAAAGCCAGAACAAATTCTATTTTAAAGTCTCCTATATATCGATCTATGACAAAAACATATGCTCTAGACTGATTCAATGTAAGACAATAAACTAACTGAATTTATATCTTGTGAAAATTGTATTAAAGTCTTTGTTTTGTTCTATGTGATTGGGTTTATATACTTTTTTTTTATTCTATCTTGTGAATACTGTATTAGTGTCTTTGGTTTGTTTTATTTGATTGGGTTTATAATGTTTCTTTAATTCCATCTTGTGGAAAGTATTATCTCTGCTTAGATCTATGTAATTGTTTATTTTTTTCTAACTTGTGAAAACTGAATTAATGTTTTTTTTGTTCTGTGTGATTGGGTTTATAATGTTTTTGTTATGTACATAATTTCTATTATTTCCTTATGAAATGGAAGACTGTAAATAGGCATTAGCCTGTTGTTTTCCTAATAAATAAATAAATAAAATGAAAGAACGTATGCGTTAATGTAGGATTCTTTGCTAATTATTTCTCCATACTCACAAATTTGAAACAGATATGTTAAGAAACAAGTTCTTTTACCATGAACTTTTTCTTATCTAAATGAAGTTTCTCATATTCCTTTAAGAACTTGCCCTTAACTAGCTGCAATTGAGGATAAAAAATTAAACAACTCACTAAGGGTCAGTTTCACAAAACATTTTAATCCTGAGTTAACTTAATCCACGAATTAATCTACGAGTCATAGATAAAATAATTTATGGAGTGCATGATCCTTTCTCTTATTTCCTTCATGCCACCTGGCGTTACTCTAGCCGAAGTAGGAATTAAATAGTGCTAGTATGCAATGATTGTCTTCTGCGTTCGATTTTAAAAAACGAGAAAAGCACGAGGTGCAAGTTGAGCATCTGAAACTACATCTTATTGATCTTCAGAACATTAAAAGCGTAGATTTGTGAGTGATATACTATCATTACTTCACTCATAGTTCCGCTGGACAAACCAGGTTGCTTAAAAAATCAGCAGACAGTGGGAATTCGCTACCCATAATTATGAGTTCCTATGAACTCATAGATTAACTTAACTCGAGATTAAACTGTTTTGTACAACTGACTCTAAATCATACTAGAACAGAGAAACTTCAGTATTAACGTAAGAAGTTCGGATTCAAGATAATTCACCACTATCAACGTGGCTTGCCAAAAGTGGCAGCTTATTCAAGATCCGTTTATTTACTTTTCCCGATCTTGCACTTTCCTTCTTCTCTTAACGTACAATTTATCTTTCTTCATGCTATCTATTAGTTTATTGCGTCTTTGCTCTTTTCCTCTTCACCTCTCAACCATTCATTCAACTGCATCTTTCAACATGCAATATTTGTGTAAGCAGTGCCCTAAATAGTTCTTTTTTATGTTTTTCATTGTCTCATTATTGTCTGACACTCGCGTACTACCTTCAAGCACTTTCTCATAACGTTTCTTTTGTGTCTAGCTCGTCTTTTCCATTTTCTGCATGTCTATAGTTCAAATGGTACCAACATTCTATCGTCACTCCTTCCTAGAGTTTATATTTTGGCTCTACTGAACACAAAAAACTTAATCAAGAAGATTTACCTCAATTCTTATTTCATCGTTCTACAGAAAAGATATTTCTCTTGGTCTTATTTACCAATAGTATTCAAACTTTATCTCTTTTTCTCATTTCATATCTTTCCTTACAGTATAATACTTCCTACCTACTTCTAGATGCTTATAATACTACGTAGATAGATACTTATACAACTTCCAGCCTACCAACCAATCACAATTGAGTTTATGAGTCTATTCGGAACGTGTCTCACAATTGAAAACCAGCAGCAAACAGAGTTGCAATCTCACGGAAGAAAAACTTAAGGTTGGTATATAGACACAGAAAACAAACTTCGCCATTTTTGGTCTAATTATAAAAGAACATTAAAATTCATAAGAAAGCACAATTTAAACATTATTAAACCTTTCACAGGCTGACTTTAACCATCAAATAAATCATAAAAACTTGGAGGGGACTTACATTAACCATAAATAAGAAGGAATACAACAAAATCAGTAAGTTATGTAACTTTCTTTACAGTGTATATCATAAAATTCACTCACCAGTGGCCGGCAATAATTTACCAGTCTAAATACTTTGTATTTATATGGTCAGCAGTTGCAACCTGTCACTCCTTGAGAACATGCACCAGCTTCATTACTCCATTTGATATGATGCAACTGTAAACGCGGCTATCAGAAAACAAATGAATGCAAAAAGGCAGATCTGTTGTGCAGCAACACATGTGGTAAGTGTCGAGAAAATGCTTTCAACAATTCATCCTCGGTAACGCTGGAAGTTAGTGCAGGTAACGATGACTTTAGTGACGATAAATCCGGAGCTTCGCTTCATAACGAAAGTTTCCACAAAGAAAGCGAATTTGAGGAAGGAGGAATAGAAAATACAGATGAAAGAGATTATAATTCTCGTGCAGAAGTACAAAAATGATTCAGCTTGTAGCAGTAACCTTCGTATTAGAATTTTGTCCCAGCTAGATTTAACATTGCACTACACATTTTTTTTAAACTGTCGAGTAAACACTAAATTTACTAATGACATTTCTTGAATTCATTTTCATTAGACAATCTTTAAAGGATAAAATATATTGGCCTACAATTTGAATCGCCTTTCATGCATAAATGGTTGAACTAGGAACCAATCATATATATTTTCTTATTTCTTGCCCCTTCAAATTTCTCAGAGGAAAATGTTCACCAGATACACATTTCAGGCTTTACACAGAGGAGTGTTACATACTGGCAACCAGTTTTCAAGATGGCGGCGAAAGCACAAGGGGCGCAAATGGCAACTTTTCGCACAGGAAGTAAGAGGGTACAAGGAAGCCATTAGACTCGTGACTCAGTGGTAGAGCGTTGGTTTAGCATTTGGGAGATTCTGAAATCCACCTCAACGGCCTACCTTCCGGACTAAGGTTTTTCCAGAGTTTCTTCTGTCATACTAGGCAAATGTTGGGATAGTACCTACAAAACAAGTTCTGGTCGTCTTCCTTCCAATGTCCTCTCCCCCACCCTATCCAGGCCTGAGATGTGTAAAAGCCTTTAAATGAATCCAACTCGACCAAAGAAGCCATTAGAAAAATCCCATTTTTTCCATATATTCGCTTAATTAGACTAATTTCCATACTTTGTATTTTGTTACTGTTAGGACTAGTAAATTCGGCTCCTTCTGCATTAAATTTAAAGGGGAAATATTAACAATTCATTTTTCTTATTGTATTTGCTTTACCTTTGTAAGCTTGAGTGGAAGATATGGTCTACAGCACGTATTGGGTTTGTAAGATATATTATGAACTAATACGTTTAATGAATCCCTATCGAATTTGCATACCGAACCACCCAGACATAAATCATGCGTGTTAACCTGTGGGTCAATCATAGTTTCTATCCTACACTGCAAAAACTGTAACTTTGAATAGTGGGTACAAAATGCCGATTTTGTACTCACAGTTTTTTAGATTCAGTGTCGAACCCAGGGTTGGGTTTAGAGGGGCGGTGCTTTACCTCCCAGTTCTTGAGAGAAAAGAGATTAATAGATAAAAAGGATGGTAAAATGTGAATCCCTGTGTTCGTCACTGCCTCCGAAAAATGGTGGTATAATAAACCTACAATTTTAAATTTCTTCCTGCAGCATCTTTAGATACTGTTTCGTCTTACTTTTATCCTTTCATTTCATCTGTACTAATTTGTGCACATCTAGAAAAATTCTGTGCTAATGTTGCTTGCTAAATGTTATGTGGAAGATACAAAAAAGAGGAGAAAGAGGTTCTTTTTAACAGACACGATTTTACGATGCTAAGATGTAATTTGGGTGGCCTAAGAGCATGGCGTTAAGAGCCGCATTTTTAATACGGAGTGTACAGTAGCTGAGAAAGGAAGGCTCGAAACATTGAACTGTTTACACCGAGGCGGATTAGAAGAAAACAGCCGAAAGCTGAAAATTTTAATTATCAAATTATTATTTCTTCAATTATTGCTTTTCAAATTACTTTCCCTGATGTGTAGAATATTTCTTGATATTAATTGCATTGAATAACGACAACGAAGAGTTAAACTACCTAAACACATGCATAATCCGAAGGTAAAAAATGAAATTAGCTTTGATTAGTATCTGGAGAAAATTTATGGTGAACGAGAAGGAATCTAATTCAGGTCTACAGTTTTTTTCTTTCTGTTTATTTATAAACAATAAAATGATACTTTAGATAACAATTTATTTCTACCTTAGTATTGTTGCTTTAGCTCAACAGAGCTGATACAAAACACTTTTGTTAAGCTATAAATTATCAATAATAATAATGCCTCGTTACTTAACAACAACTTTCTGATTTAAATAATGTGACAACGTGCTCAACTAGTATTTCAGTCATGTAATTATACATACTTTTAGTTTATGTATTTAGTAGTAAATTGTAGATTTTTCACGTTATTTTATTCATATTGTCTACCCGAGGCAAAGATGCCATAAATAATTCAGTTCAATCCCCAAATTTCTTATTTTGTAAAAATATCTATTGCCATACTAGATTTGCTATAATGAAAACCAGTCTTAACGATATTTTTGTCTTTATAGACATCTGTTGTTTAAGGATGTAAACCAAACATGTCTTAAATGCAATTTCAAACATGAAAATGTTCATTTATGTACCAAAATATATACAGGGTGGCCGAGCAGTTGACGTAGCTCCTTTATTTTTAGCACTATAATTGTTATGATAGGATGGTATATACGTACACTTACGTAAGGTTCCAAAACATGGGTATACACCGTTCGTAGCACAACTGAATCCTGCACCATGTTCTGGTCGATGTTTTGCAGAGTTAATCCGGCGTCACTTGCGTGATTGCATCTTCGACAGATGCTCGTAACTCCATCGTTGTGTGATATCGTTTGTTCCGGACAGCCTGCAGGGAGCATTGTCAGATGTTGATAAATCAGGACTTCTTAGCGGCGAGGCAAGAACCCACCGACCTGGAAAGGTCGCGTTCAGATCAATTTTCACTTACTTGCACGGAAACACACATTTTTGGTTCCTTCTTCCAAGGGGCCGTTAGTGGACAGAGTTATCGAGCCATGCTTGAACAATGGTTGATGCCACAGCTGCAACAAGCGGGTATCATAAATACTGTTGTTGTACAACCCTCTCCGCCTCCCTACAGTTTGCTGTGCGATTGCGTAATATTCTGAACAAGAACTTTCCAGGTCGGTGTGTTGAAAAGAACTTCTGCAGATTCACCTGTTTCCTTTGCCTGGGCGCTAAGAAGTCTTGATGTACCAACATCTGGCAACGCTCTCTGGGAATTCATCAAAGGAAATGTTTGGAACAAATGATATCACACAACAACGAAGCTACGAGGAGCTGCCGAGGATGCGTTCACGCACATGACGCTGGAAACACCTGCTAGAACATTGCGTAGAATTCAGCTGTGCTCTCTGCATACCGATGTTCTGGAACATTTAACTATCAACTAAGTGTACATATATAGTAAGCTATCATAATAATTATACTGCTAGAAATAAAAGGGGGAAGCGCGCACTTTTCGGTCAGACAGTACAATAAAGCAATCATTATTACGGGATTTAAACTTCTCAGCAAAAGCGGGGCATGACACTGTCATCTGTCATTGGATGCAGCAGCCTAGAGGCAAGGGCTGGCTGGCTAAAAAATTGTGGACCTGAGCCGTTTGCATTGTCAATTGTTTATATTAATAATTAATGATCCTCGCTACAAGAAAGTGGTAACCCACAAAACGTACTTTTGAGTGAAAGCCGTTTTAATATTTTGGAAATTTTTATAATTCTCAAAGTGCAGATGACAGTGCTGTAACTTTAAATACTGGTTCTATAAAGTGTTAGAATCGTTTTCCTGTAAACATGTGTGATATATAAAGGGTATTTGATAAATAAATACTTCGTTTTGGATCATTAATGTGCAAGAAGTTGGTGTGGCTTATCATTGTATTTCACTTATATGTTGGTTAACATTATTTTGCACAAATTAATGAAGAAAAAGCGTCTTAAAATAAAAAAAAGTTGAATGTAATATAAGCGTTTATGATTTAAGTAATCCCAAAGTATTCAGAAACTGCTTTTACAATCATACAACAGCGCACCTTCTGGTACATTGTTTTCTGTTGATTTTATGAGAGATTTTCTGATCGCATCATGTCTTTTTATAGGCATAGCTTTCATAAGCAAATACAGATAAAGGTTTTTAAGATCAAAGTTACCGAGTTTCCGTAAGTCAGAGAAGAGTTTATTTCTTTGCTGTTTGAGTGTTGATTGAAAAACAAAACTTTCTGAGAAGTCACAACACAAATCGACTCTAGAAGAAGTAACACCCACATCCTTGATTGAACCTGAAACATATTCGCAGCCAGTGTTTCATAAAATTTTGCGTTTGTTCCTTGCCTATTCCTTATATTCATGTTTTCGCTGCAGCTTTCTGGGCGAGTGATGTTCGGATACTTCCCAAACACTGTAAGAATAAAAGTGGTCATGATCAGCGTCTTCTCGAGTGAGGGAAGAGTCCTGCAAATACACGAATCAAAACATATTGCAAATCCTTTTGGAGCAAGAGAGTGGTTTTCAACACAAATATGGTGCAATACAATGGGATGCCACATACTTGCGACATAACCTATAGACTTAAAATCTACTTCTGCTATTTTCTTTATGCTCGGTCGATGTTTCATCACCTGCTGCCTTTGTATGATACTCCACTGTCGTCCAACTGACTCACATGCTCTATATCTTGATCATAAAAACGCTGAGATCGACGTGCACATATATCTTGGACGGCAGCCATCTTATCTTGTGCATTACCTTTATCTTGCTGATAAAACGAATTGTGGTATAATTTGGTACTTACTGGGAAATACGGATGAAAGGAATTCATGATATATAATATATGAAAGACATATGTTACTATATTAGAAATATGAGAGTATCTCTTGTTTTCAACACTTTATGGGTTACCATTATCTTGCACCGAGGTGCAGAATTAAATTGAATTTTATTTCAGATCTTTAGGCAACTTTTAACTCAGGCTCATGACACTTAATTTTTGCAAATTTGCAACGACCGATTTTGTTTGAGCAGCATACCTCTATTAAATTTTGATTTAACCTTGATAACATCTAGTAATGTGGGGAGCTGGATTTACTTCTACAACCCCTGTACCAGCCGGTATTTCAACATTTGCACCGGGTATTTCTAGGTGGACGGTCGGTACATACTTGTTAATCGATTTTAAAGACGTAGGGAATTTATTGGCTCCTGATGCACACCAGGAGAGCTCCACACCCTACTCTTGACGCCAAATTGTCTGTAGATTATTCGAAGCCCATATAGTGACGTGTCCGATTTTTCATTGGAATCTAGATTTTGATGGCTCTGATTATGAGTCTTCTACTGCTCTCGTGTCTAGTTTTCTCCAGACGACGTCGCAGCCTATCACAACCAAATATTTTTTTTGTAATCTAGTAGAAACGAGGGCGAGATCCCTTGTTCGGGCTCACCAGATAATGGTTTCTCTGCCTGTCGTATGTTCCTTATTCTCTTATTGTTATACGCGAATTCTTTCTCGCTTGTAGATTGGAAGCCACGCCACATGAGAGGGATCCTGTACAAAATGAAGTATGTTTTACGAGAGAGGGAGGCCATGTTTATTTTATTTCCTATAGATTACAAACGTACTCATTACCTCGTCCCTTGCGACAGTAAACGGTCAGTCTGGTCTTCAAGTCCATATTGTTGTTTTGACCTAGATGCTTTAAGGATGTCCCATAATGATGGGACACATTTTAAATGGAAATATCTTGGACTGTAACAATCATGTTGACCAGAAACTTTGGTCAATACCTAACACAAGTCAGGAGTTTAGTATGCTACCTAAGTTTTGAATGTCACATTCTTTAGATGGTCACCCGCACGAAGAGAATATTTGCGGGCTCTCTCTGCCATCCGGTGTCACGTCAGTTCATCGACACCAATTCGCCGACACAAAAACATCGACAGATAAATTCATCGACACTAATTCGTCGACAGTATACTCATCCACAGCAAAATCATTGACGACAAAATTATCGACGGTAAACTCATCGACACAAACTCATCGGCAGTAAACTCATCAACGGCAAATTCATTGACAGGAAAATCATCAACGGTAACTCCATTAACGACGGCAAATTCACTACTGCAGAATCAGTTATAGGAAACTCATCGACAGTTGAATTTATTTATGGCCTTTAGGCATCTCAGACTCAGGCCGAAAGAGTGGGAGAGAGGATATTGGAAGGCAGTCGGCCAGGCGCTATTTTGTAGGCATCATTTGCCTGGTATGATTGAGGAAACCCCTGGAAAATCCTCAGCGAGGATTGGTGACCATTGGGAATATTTTCAACACATACTGATTTCTTAGTATACGCTGTACTAACTGAGCTCCGACCGTTTGGTCCTCATTGTCAGTAAACTCAATAATTACAAATTCGTGGGTAAAATTATCTAGGGTAAAATCACGGACAAATTCGTAGACGAGCAAAATATATATATATATATATATATATATATATATATATATATATATATATATATATATACATACAGTATATCTACCATAAAGTAAACGTAGCAGCTAAACTGTCATAATTCTGAAGAAACAAATCAACCAATTTTCGCTAGAAAAATCAACTGATTTCATGTCTCGGTGTTGCGAAGAAAACTGATTTCGATCCTCATCTCAAAGATCTTGAGTAAATCAATAATGGGTACAGCCAAATAAGATCAAATTTTGAAAATTAACCCGATTTTCGTGAAATTCCGTATCAAGAGCTTCCAAATAGGACTCAATGCTAAAGTAAAACTTTTGAATCTCGAAACCAATTATGGCAGTTTCGACGTAAAACGATTGGATTTTGAAATCGAAATGATGGAAGGGTTATGATCAGATGTCAGATGTCCTTAAATTCCATATCTGGAAGAACGCTGGGTGCGTTTCCGAGGACAAAAATGTTAAATTTAGAAATCCAAGATGGCGACAACCCTGTCATAATCTTTAAAAATAATCTAACCTTCGTGAATTTGAATTTATTTATGGTCTTTCGTGATTTATGGCTTAGGCCAGTGTAAGATAGGTGGAAAGATGTAGGAGGGAGTTCGCCAGGGCTTCAGTTGAAGACACCATCCCTGAATTTGTCTTGTGTGATTAAGCAAAAGAGGGTAGAAAAACTGTCAGGATGGTTGGCCGCTTGTAACGAACCAATGACCTGCCGAATGCAAAATTAACATTCTCCGAACCATGCTACGGTCATCTAAGCTTAGTAAAATTTCGTATATATAAGTTTCAGGTGGTGCTGAGTGCAATTCCAAGGTCAAGAATTTGAATCACAGTTCGAAATGTCAATCTCTGAATAATCGTGAAATTTCATATCTATGACTTTGAAGGGTAATGGGTGCTTTTCTGAGGTCGAAAATATAGAAGCTGGAAATTCAAGATGGTGGCAGTCCGATCTAACATTAGTGAGTTTCAAATTTAACTTATTTATGTCTCAGGGTGAAATTCAGCAGGGGAAAATATGGGGAACGAACCGGCCAGATCTTAAGTTGAAGGCATCATTCCGGAATTTGGTTATTGTGGCTAAGAAAAAGAAACTTTGAAAATCTCACTCAGGATGGTAGACCACTGGTACAGAACCCAGGATCTTCTGAAAATAAAGCCAACGCTACGGTCGTCTAACCTTCGTGCAATTTCATATCTACGTGTTTAAAGGGGCACTGAGTGTGATTCTGAGGTGAAAAGTTAATTCTGAAATGCAAGATGGCGCTAGGGGTGAAATATCATAATCTTTCAGTCTTTAGTTATTCGTGAAATGTTGTATATATGAGTTTGGTGGATGCTAAGTACGATTCTAAGTTCAACAGTTTTGAATTTTGAAATCTTAAGATAGCAGCCTCCCGCAATGTTATAGCTACTTTTAAAATAATCATACAACCTTCGTGAAATTTCATATCCGGGAGTTTAACAGGTGTTGAACCGAGCGGCCGTGGTAGAGCTTCGGCTAGCATTCGGTAAGTCCTGGAATCGATCCCAGCGGCCGATCATTCTGACTGAGCGTTTTCTAGTTTTTCTTTGTCATACCTGGCAAATGCCGGGATGGTACCTACAAATTAGACCATGTCCGTTTACCTTCCGTAATCCTTTCGCTATCCTATCTCGGCCTGAGCCTCAGATGCCTTAAAGACAAGATATTCTTGAAATATCAAAATGGTGGCAGCCCGAGGGACCTTAACTTTTAAAACTCATCAGAATATCTATGAATTTCATATAGGTCTAGTTATAAAGGGCACTCATATAAGTCTAGTTATATGGGATAAGCTGAACGAGTTTCATCAAACCATTTTGCGTATTTGTCACGTTTTGTTGAGTCTTGTATAGTCGTTGTATTTTCATGCAGTTTTAGGCACTCAATACATTCATTTTCAATGTCAATAATGGAATCGTCACTGTCGTAAACACAAGCAAAACTGCAGATGGCGATATGATGAGGAGCGTCTTCTGTACGGCATCCGCTTGAAACCTTGACATTTCTTTCCGCAGACTTTTTGTTTCCAATCCAGTATTTCGGATGATGTCATAGTCTGTTAGCCATTTTTCAGTTTGGCAGAAATGAGTTCAATGAATCGTTTTGAGACATTGCTTTGTGATTATTTTTTCATGTAGTACCACTGGACGTACTTGGTTGTGGTATTGGAGGCTTGTTTTGGGGTTCAGTAGCACCGTATCATTATATGTACTGACTTGTGGTGTTGGAAGAAGGCTTAGTATTTCTTCCTCTATAATTTTAACTGGATAATATTACGGCTTACTGAGATTCTGGAACGGTTTGCTGAACTTGTGAACAATTAAGATAAGAATAAAAAGTGCGCCATCTTACCCCACTGCGACAAGATGAATGTTTTGCCAGATACCTAACCAGATGGTAGCATTTATCTTAACTGTTGGCAACAACTACCGACCGAAGTGTAGATGCAAGGCTACTCGAATATGGCTTTAAAACTGTCTTAGTTGCTAGTCTACCTAGACGAGATCTATGATGTGTACAAAATAACGATGGTAAAAATATTTTACTTAATTTATATAGGCTTTACAAGTTTAAGGTAGTTTCCTGCTCTCAATTTCGGTTCTAATAGGAACACAGCTCGCTACATTTTTCTCCCCTTATGTCCTCTCTTAAACGTGAAAGACTGGCGCTAACGGACTATTCTTCTTTACTCACGTGATGCGCCATCTATCCACCTCCCACCCTTATTAGTATGCCTACTAAAAACTTTTAAGAACTTTTAGAGAAAATAAGTTTTAATAGTCTCTATGTCGTGTCAGTTGCGATGCTCAATTTTTATGGAACTAATATTATGTCAGCAACTTAATAAACTCTGCCGTATTGGGGGTACAGTAGGTAATTAATAGGTAGGAACTCTTTTCATTTAGGTCAGGTGCCAAACGTCCGAGTTTATCAAAGGTGTTTTTCATGCAAAAGTTGTTCAGAATTAAGGGCCAGTTTCATCCCACTGAAAACTCTGACTCTTGTTTCCGTTTAAAATTTTCAACTTGATCGACTAACGAGTAACTATTGTTAGTTTCGTAAAAACAATCTATCCTACGCCGTGAAATGATTCATTGCTTAATTTTTTTCTCATTGTTGCAGTATTTTACTGTTTAAATTTCCAGTATTTATATTACTGTATTTAAATTAACACATTTGGATACAAGACGTTTCGGATGACCGATGTTCGGATAATCGACATTCTACTGTATTTATTGAAGATTTTTTGTTTACCAGGGAATATTTTTGAAATTTTAATAGTTAGTGGCGTAACCACCACTGTGATTACTTAGGTGATGACTATTGTATATAAAATTGCCGTTAGGTTTTAAGGGAACAATATTTAAAGCCTTTAACTTTTTATATTTTGCACATTTAAAATATTTTCGTAGAGTAGTATCGTCCCAAATTTTCACTTTGAAATATAGCAACCCTATCTTAAACTTATTCCCAAATACGCCACTGTTTCTCACACTTGTACATATGCTGTATCAACACACTTGTTGCTTCAATGTTCTGAGTTCAATTGTTTTCTGTTGAATAAAGCTCGTGAGACGGTAGGACTTTCAAACTAAATGAGCTACCGTAGCTACTAAACCAATGGAAACAAAAAATATTTCCATTAGAAGTTAGTCAGTTGTGGTAGATGTTCTAACTAAATAAAAAATACGTTACTTCGCATTAGGAAGTATCTAGTTCATCTCCCTAAAAGATATTTCCTGGACATTACTTGTCTTGTTTCAAATCCCTAAAATAAACACTTTACGAATTATGAATCTGCTAAGCACCTTCACTGAATCACCATGTATATATGGAATTTTTAATTTTACTTATGTCCTTTAGGCATCTAAAGCTCAGGCCGGGTTACGCATGGGAAAGGATTCGGCAAGGTGTCGGCCAGGGCCTATGTTGGTGCCATCTCGGCATTTGCCTTGTACCCTGTATAAATACACCAATGTTCTAGATATTGACGTAATGTCTTGTCTTCCTCCAATCAAATCATCTATTATAAAAGTTGCTAGAAAAGTATGCATTTACACTGTTTGGTCAAGTCTTGTATATACGAGCGCGTATGGTATCAAATATTGTAGTTCGACATAATATACGGTATTTTTAAGGTGAAAGCCAAGCAAAGTTGTGTAAAGCGTGGCCCAACAGCGTTGATATTCATTATATTTCCAACTTCTATATACAGAATGCTTACGAATTATGGAGACACATTTTGAAAGGTGACTACGCATAGTAACACAGACACATAAAAAAAAACCCACTATTTTCTACATAGTTCAAAATCCGCTTCATTTTGTAGACACAGGAGGGGGTTTCAGGAGTTCAAGAACGATTTTTATCAATAATACATCAAATGTTACTTCTCGATAGCTCGTGTCATACGTGAAAGTAAGCCCATGTTCTGAGCAGTTGATTTTATTTTCAGGGAAGATATTAAAAGTTAAAACGTGATATAATTAAGTTAACAGTGTTAACGATCTCATAAAAAGATGTAACTTTTCCGAATGTTAACATGCTGAATTATTCTAACTTAATTAGTATTTCCTCATATCATAGTTCACTAGTATTTTGAAGTAAGAAGTGCAGTGTTGTAAATTGTGAATAAAATACGAGTTTAACGATGAAAATATTTATTTTGAATATTTCACTTCATGTAGTGTATTAATCGCATTTTGACGCACTGCGTTGAATAACATTGTTTATCAAGTCTGGAGAATATCTAATAAGCCGATGTAGTAAGTACCGTTTAAAGAAGTGAAACTTGGTATCTGATTGGCAACATCGACAACTCGATGACATAACATTTTAATTTGTAATATCTAGCCGAATGACTTAAATCAAGTCCCCAAAATTTAATTTAACTTAACTTCATGGTTTGTGATTCGTTGAGAATTTTTTATTTTAATAATCATTGTAACGTTTATTATTGATTTTCGGCTCGAAGTTATCTCGAGAACGAAATGATGGAAAATCACTTTACCCTTATTTCGGAGAAATAATTACCTAGCAAAGACTGACCCAAAATGTGGAACCACTCTCTGTAAGCCAAAATGTATGGATCAAACAATTTACAATTCACGTCTTTAAAGAAGAAACCATGCAAACTTTATTATTGGCATATCCAACAGTGCGGATTTGCATACTTTTGCAAGGATACCAGAAAAGAAGTTACAGAGCTGGAATTCTACTAACAATCACCAAGGTTTCTTATTATTATTTTAGTCACACAAGCATTGATTTTTATAAAATAGGTTGGCAACACTGAAAACTCCCGTGCTTATGTACGGGAAAACTTACAGTACTTTTCTAATGTGTCGAATAATTTTTATGCCAAGTTTGGAGCAACTAGGTCTAACTGAATGGGAGCAATTTGAACAATTGATTATTTTTAAAAAAGGGTTAGCAACATTGAACTTCTTCACTAATCAAAACAGTTCTGCGGCTCTGAACTAGTTTAGCGAAGACATTTGCAACGATACCTCAAGCATCTCTCTACACCTTGTGGTTCCTGAGATTTAATTTCTGGACACCGACGGACATACACCACGAGCGGGAAGACACGGCCTCTTTTTGGTATAGCTTGACTATCAAGGGACCTAAACAGGGATAATTTTTCATAGCCTCTCAAAACATACGTATTTCGTGCAACTTCCAATATTGGAAATAAGGGAACAATTCCTCTAACAAACCATTTTAAGGGGCTCAGGTCAGACATGTTGAAAACCGGAAAACAAAAATTTCCTTGGCCTGATATTGAAAATGGACCCCGGCCTTAAGTTACCCATAGAATTTGTTCGCACTTGAACATTAAATTGGGCTAATACTTTTAAGTACCCGATTTTTGGACTAATACCCTGCCCGATATAATAGGGTCGGGCCTCAATTAGGTACAGCTTGCGCTCACAGCGCGTGCTCTGCTCCGATTTTATATACCATTAATTTGCTGCCACTGTTGGTGATTTTAACATCAATTGTTGATGTTTGATGGAAATACAATTTGGTAGCGAAAACAAAAAAACACACGTGTGTGTTGGTTTTTTGTTATAGAAACAAGCATTGGGCCAATGTATGTTTTAACGCATTGTTTGTGGTTTACATTGCATCTCACGTTAGCCTTTTGTTAATTTTCTTGACATTGGACCACCCACCTTTTGAGTTTTATGGTTGACTTTACGTTGTATCAATCCCTAAAATGTTACCAACCAGGCATAGCTTTTTTTCTTACGTTGGCGTTTTGTTAGTTTTCTAAAAATTGGGCCAACAACTATTGGTTAATTTGATGCTTTTGTGGTTGGACATTCATTGAAAATCCAACCCACCATAAACCAACGTTGCTGACATAATACCGTACATGTTACTTGGGATCTAAAGAATGTGACATTCACTACTTAGATAGTATAATAAACTCCTTTGTTATGAATTGACCAAAGTTTCTGGCTAGCCTGATTATTCTTCTTCTGTTGCGATGATTATATCTGTCCTGTCTCACATAATACTCCGATAATAGTAAGTTAATACTACAGGCATAAACTTCTCTTCCTACTGCTTTTCTTTTTCGTCGCATACGCCATCATAAATCTCTGGAAAGAAAGTCCCAGATATGTACTTTTAGCTATATGTTGCATGTTAATTCTTGGTATGTATTATTTATCTGGTACATCACTTCCCTGTAGTTATAAACTTTTCTGTGTCCCAACTAGTTTTCAGTACTATAACCATGTTCTTTGCATATTGTTTAATAGGATTTATTACGAAGTTTTGGCATAACTCTATTCATATGTAAGAAAATGACACGTGGAGGAAGTGTGAGTCGAATGATGAATTATTTTTTTTTGAAACAGTTGAAGGAATAAAAACTAAACGACTACAGAAGAGGTACCACTGTGTTGGGAAATGTGATCCTCATGGGGTGCACTCTAAAGTGTCAACGGAAGATGAAATATCAATTTCAAGAAGGCGTAATGGAAGTTACATTCTCCAGTCCAATCTCACGTGCAATTTTGTTCTACGGTATTAGAGTTATGCCAAAACTGACTTCATCATTGTCATTTATTTGAACATTCTAGCACAGATTTATATATCAGATGGTCCACTTACTGTTTAAAAACTTTGAAACGGAGTCAAGATGGCCGCTTTCAAGATAGCGGTTATTGTCGTCATACCATCCAGCATTTATCACCTCCTGCCCAGAATCCTTTAATTGCCATTTACTTTCAATGTATGTAACAGTTTATAAAATAAAATACATTTTCCGTACTCTGTAGTCGATATACTTGCTCTCTACGTTCCATCTTTCTCGGGTCCCCTTGTCGTTATTTGTTGACGACAGTACCTATAATTTTGGCTGTGAAGGTTTACCTAGGCACTGTACCTACATACCAATTTTCATGAAAATCGGGCTTTGATACCTGGCAAGAGTTCCTGGTGAGAACAGTGTAATCAATAGGAAGACCACACCAAAATGGCGCGTATGTCAAGTTGGCACCCCAAGTGATTGTACTACTCATAAAAATGATTATACCTTAAACTACTTCGATTGTACCAATTGAACCGATACTGGGGAATTCCCGGTCAAAATTTGGGGTGCTAACTTGACGTAGCACCCCAAGTAATTGTACTACTCATAAAAATAATTGTACCTTAAACTATTTCGATTGTACCAATTGAACCAACAAAAATTTTCTAATGTACCTTCACCGATACCGGGAAATTCCTGGTCAAAGTTTGGGGTGCTAACTTGACGTAACACCCCAAGTGATTTCACTACCCATAAAAATAATTGTAGCTTAAACTACTTCGATTGTACCAATTGAACTAACAAAAATCTTCGATTGTACATTCACCGATACAGGGGAATTCCCGGTCAGTTAGAAGTGATTATACTACTCATAAAAATAATTGTACCTTAACGTACTTGGATTGTACCGATTGAACCAACAAAAATCTTGGATTGAACCTTCAGCGATACCGAGGAATTCCCGGTCAAAGTTTCAAGCGATTTTACTACTCATAAAGATAACTGTACCTTTAAGTACTTCCATTGTACCAATTCAACCAACCAAAAACGTCGATTGTACCTTTCGAGGTGGTGAATTGCTGGTGAAAGCTTGGGTGCTACCTTGACGTAGCACCCCAAGTGATTGTACTACACATAAAAGTAATTGTACCTTTAAGTACTTCGATTGTACCAATTCAACCAACCAAAAAGCTTCTAAAGTTCCTTCACCAATACCGGGGAATTTCTGGTCAATGTTTGGTTCGCAGCGTGACGTAGCACCCCAACTGATTGTATGTATTCTTGATAAAAGGATTTTACATTATGGTAGGTCGGTTGGATCAATTCAACCAATCAAAATTTTGCATTTTGCCTTCACGGTTACGAAGGAGTCCCCGGTCAACTTTGGGTTGCTTACTTCACGGTGCAGTCCAAGTGATAATACTATTGATCAAAACAATTGTACCTTAAGATACGTCGTTTGTACCGATCGAAGCAACAAAAATTTTCGATTGTACCCTCACACGTTTACCGGGAAATCCTTGGTCAAAGTTTAGGGTGCTAACTTGTGTAGTGTGGAACCCTCTTTCTAAAATTTTTGATAGACACAAAATGGCTGACTTTCTTAATTTTGATAGACACAAAATGGTTGACTTTCTCATAGTTCTACATATCTTCTATGATCTCAGTTTCCTTTGGACTGGTTTGCCACGTCCTGAAACCTGATTGGTTGAACCCACGTGGGTGTAGCGCGGGTTGAGAGATCTGCAGCATGGGCTGGCAGAAAACTTGTAATATGTGACAGAGACTACCACGTTGAAAAATTGCTCTGTAAATTGGATTATCATCAAAAAGTTGTTCGTATTATGTGACAGAAGCAACCACGTTTAAATTTTGCTCTGTGATTAATTTATTGAAAGATTGTTCGTAATATGGTGTCTAAAGAGAACTACGTTTGTGAAAAGTTACATATAAAACTTAGTGTTATACGATAAAGTGGAAATTTCTGTTAAATTGGAATAGTACTAAAGGCCTTAAATATCTGGAGAAATTGTGGTGGCTAATTCTGTGGTGAATGCTTGTTTACTGACCAAATGAGAAATGTTGTTTTGACTGTGTAAAAAGGATGTTAAATACCGCTCATGAATTATGTAATCGTATGTGTGAGCTTAACTCATCCACTATCCATTTGTTACTGTTTAACTAATGGAACCAAGTCTGAATATTTCCTACAAGTTGGATTTACGTAAAGGAAAGAGGAGAGTAAATTCAGTAATTAAATTTTGGAAGAGTACTGTGGATCTGATAGAGGAGTGTTATGGTAACTAATCCGTTGAATGACCGTACTCTTTTATGAAGTAAGTAGTAATCTACTGTGCTTAACATAGTGTCCTAAGAAAATTTGGAATTTGTCCTTTCTTTTTGTAGAGTTCTGGATACATTATTGAGGGTGAAGTGCCCACTTTTGTCATATTCCTCCAAGAAATGTGAATTTTCTTGACTTTTCCCATTTGTATTATTTGAAGTTTTTCTTTAGTGTAATTTATCTTTGTGTTCGTATGAGGATTATCCTTCGTAAGTTTATTTATCGAAGAAGCTCCCTCCTTGCTAAAAATATTTTGAGCTTATTTTGTATGAAAATTGAAAAGAAAAACAACATAGAAAGAGAAATTAGTTCCAATAAATTTCTAATATTTCATCTTAAATCACAGTGTCCTCATTGACTTTTATGTGAAATGAAACCTAAACCTATTACTGTCCCAGGTAAAATCTTTATTATTTTGAGACCCGGATCATAAACGAGGCTTATAGGTTCAGAACCACTTAGTTTTTATATTTATTGTCAGGTAAGACAAGTGTTTATTGTATGTCACTGGTTTATTGTATGCTATTTTTTTATGTGGAATGTTTCTGCTAGCAATATTTCACTCAATGCTAAAAAAGGGAAAAATACGGTTGTTGCTAACCACAACAAAGAAATCCTGATATATTACGTTTTCTCAATTTCCCGTGATTGATAAGCTTTCTGAAATATTGGTGCCTACTTTTCTACGTCAGTTACGGAGACACACTATACTTGATAAAGTGATTCAACAATTAATAAAAACGACTGTAGCTTAAAGTACGTTGATTGTATCGGTTGAACTAAAATTGGATTATGCGCTCACGGTTATCGGGGTATCCCCAGCGAAATTTCGAGGTGCGAAATTGACGTAGCACCCTAAGTGTTTACATTATTGGTAAAACAATTTACCTTAAAGTACGTGAATTATAGCGATTGAACCAACAAAAATTTCGATTGAATCCGTATGGTTACCGGGGTTTCTCCGGTCAAAATTTGAGCTGCTAACTTGTCGTAGCACCCCAAGTGATTTACTGTTTTTAAAAATATCTGTACTGTACCTTAAAGTAGTGGAATGTACCGATTAAACCAACAAAATTTTTGTTTGTGTTGTTGCAGTTACCCAAAAATTCCTTTCCGAAATCTGGTTTGCTCGCTTGAAGTAGCATCACCCGGTAATTGCGGCATTCATAAAAATAGTTTTACCGGAAAGTACGTCGAATGTAGCTAATGTAATGGTTTTGTTGTTATATCATTGTTCGCATTTGATCCTAGTTGCATTAGGTATACATTTTTTTGTTGGTTGTTTTTTTACATTGAAGTACATGGAACTTGTAGAATATGTTACATATGGAGTAACACATACGGAGAATTTTATTCGTGAACATGGAAGTCAGTGTTGCTATATAATTACGAGAAGTATTGAAGGAAATGAGAATTTCCGGTACAATTTTACAAACACTGTTTCGTTATTTTGTCTGTCAGATAAATGACCTGAATACGACGTGAAATGTCACCACCATGTACCTTTGATCATAATGTGATTCGAAAAATGTACAATGAATGCTTCTGCCCTAATTACAATATGGGTAAATTAATTTTCAATTAGAAGCATAATATGTTATTAAAATGGACCGAAATAGACAGTTTTGTCCAAAAAATAGTATGAAAGATGCGAAATTCGATTTTAGGGTAGTTATTTTTGGATTCTGTGGGAAAAATCGAAGAAAATGACATACTTGCGTTTTATTGGGTGAAAAAGACATTTTTCGTCTCAGTTGATGTGCCCTTTCTCATTCCTACTAACAATGTAAAGAATACTTGCAAAGTTAAACATTCGTAGTTGGCAACGCCTAAAATCCTAAAATTGGTACCCAAACTTAAGCAGGGAATATTACGCTAATAGCCAGGACATACATGTGATATTCCATGGATATCCTATTAACATCGCGATGTCCATGGGAACTCCGGGAATTCCCCGGATATTCTGTGCTATTAAGGTATCTCTCTAAACCATAATTTTATACGCGCTCTTGGTAGTCCAGAATATTTCGCGAATTCTGCCTGTCGGACGCATTTGGCGAATTATAGAAGTTGTAGCCTACTGTATTCTAACCACTAAGGTAACTCATGCTCACTCGAAGAACACACAGAAGTAAACTATAATATCGCCCCTCAACAACAGAACATGTTAAAATACATCGATTTCCTTTGTAAATGCTCTCCGAGCAAATCCTAGTAGTTGCGATCGAAAACTGATTCAGATTTTATAATTATTTGTGGGTGATTTGTTGTTTAATTTACTTCCGAAATGGTTAGTTTTTATCTCAACGCTTCATTTTTTTTCTTCTAGAAATTTCGATTGTGCTTTTCCTTCAAAGCCAGCTTGTATCAAAATGAAAGCAACATTTTTAGTTACAAACATACCCTTATCGTCAACTATTGTTTGTAAGTAAATGATTGTAAATGTAACTTCTCTTTCCTGTCCTAATTTTTAATCTTTAATGCCGAATCAAGTATCTCATCAGCCGAAATTCATTAGATAATGTGCATTAGTGTATGTTAGTCGCGTCTCGTAATGTTGGGAGTTTTAGAGGACGCAATGGACTTATTTTCTCATAATGAAATGACGTTGAGGAAAAAAAGGACATGAACATTTTTCTTGTTTGTGTTACTGGAGGAGGTTACTAAGTGGTACAATCACTTGGAGTGCTACGTCAAGTTAGCACCCCAAACTTTTACCGGGTATTCCCAGTATCAGTGAAGGTACATTCGAAGATTTTTCGTTTCAATCGGTACAATGGAAATACTTGAAGGTACAATTATTTTTATGTGTAGTACAATCACTTGGGGTGCCAGCTTGACATACGCCAAAATGGCGGCGTAACATGCAGAATTAACTCTTTCCAGTTGTTCGTCGCTTTCATATTCCTTTTCGCTGTGATACGTTACTTATTATCTTATTGTCCATGAGTTATATTAAGCTTCTTCCTCTTTCTCTACAACCAGTACTTCCATTGCAATCTTTAATACAAAATAAAATCAGAACCAACGCTCCAACCATTTGGTTTCTTTATTGTATTCAGTATTGCCAATATCAATCAGTCCAAAGAGTCTATCCCACTTTCATCGCACTTTGGCAAAATTAATGCTACTCCTCCATATAAAACAAAATTACATCTTACTATATTCAATAAAGCTTGTCCATCTGCCCACCAAACAAATTTTTATTAGTAAATGCATATTACATCATTGTTATTTCTGTCTTTATTTCCTCATACTTCATTTTTTATAACTTTTCTCAGTTATTAATATTTAATTGGCTTCAAAGGACATATTAATTCTATTTAAAAAAAAACCACATACTTTTAAATTTTTCAACTTTATATTTTTTCATCTTTCAGATTTAATATTAAACAAAAGCGCCTTTTAGTCTTCACGACAACCGTTTTTCTGCACTAAACAAAAGCGACTTTTAGTCTCCAGGATTATATGGTTCTGCATTAAACAAAAGCGACTTTTAGTCTTCACGACATCCGTTCTATGCATTAAACAAAAGCGACTTTTAGTCTCCAGGATTATATGGTTCTGCATTAAACAAAAGCGACTTTTAGTCTTCACGACAACCGTTTTTCTGCATTAAACAAAAGCGACTTTTAGTCTCTGCATTAAACAAAAGCGACTTTTAGTCTCTGCATTAAACAAAAGCGCCTTTTAGTCTTCACGACAACCGTTTTTCTGCATTAAACAAAAGCGACTTTTAGTCTCTACATTAAACAAAAGCGACTTTTAGTCTTCATGACAACCGTTTTTTGCATTAAACAAAAGCGACTTTTAGTCTCTTCATTAAACAAAAGCGACTTTCAATCTTCAGGACAACCGTTTTCTGCATTAAACAAAAGCGCCTTTTAGTCTCCAGGATTATATGGTTCTGCATTAAACAAAAGCGCCTTTTAGTCTCCAGGATTATATGGTTCTGCATTAAACAAAAGCGCCTTTTAGTCTTCACGACAACCGTTTTTCTGCATTAAACAAAAGCGCCTTTTAGTCTTCACGACAACCGTTTTTCTGCATTAAACAAAAGCGACTTTTAGTCTCCAGGATTATATGGTTCTGCATTAAACAAAAGCGACTGTTAGTCTTCACGGCAACGTTTTTCTGCATTATAGAAAAGCGAATTTTAGTGTTAAGAACTATGTGGTTTTGCAATAAACAAAAGCGACTTTTAGTCCTCACGACAACGTTCTTCTACATTAAACAAAAGCGACTTTTAGTCTTCACGACAACCGTTTTTCTGCATTAAACAAAAGCGCCTTTTGGACTCCAGGATTATGTGGTTCTGCATTAAACAAAAGCGACTTTTAGTCTTAAGGACTATGTGGTTCTGCATTAAACAAAAGCGACTTTTAGTCCTCACGACAACGTTCTTCTACATTAAACAAAAGCGACTTTTAGTCTTCACGACAACGTTCTTCTACATTAAACAAAAGCGCCTTTTGGACTCCAGGATTATGTGGATCTGCATTAAACAAAAAGCGACTTTTAGTCTTCACGACGTTTTTCTGCATTAAACAAAAGCGACTTTTATTCTTAAGGACTATGTGGTTTTGTTTTAAAGATGAGTGGCTTTTAATCTTCTATATTATAGAGTATGCTGAAAGACTTTACCGTAGTAGTTGAATAATACAGCATTCGATTAAAATTCTACGGTTTTAAACTATTGTCTTTTATAATTTGTTATTATTATTTTTTACCATATTATTTTTTCAGTTCAGGTACAGTATTATCGTTTGTTACATCTACTCGTATGTTATAAATAAGTTGCATTAAACGAAATCGACTTTTAAACTGCTAAATTCAAAGATAATGTTGTTATTCATGAATCAATATGGTTGATTGAAGAAGAAACTCTGCATGAAATTAGTTTTACTTTTTATTTACTGAATTTCATTGACAGTAGTGAAAGAATATTAAAATTAATTTTAAAGCTTATAATGACGTAGTATTGTCGGCTTTAATAGAAACGATATTAAAATATATTTGTATTGTTGAAGAAAAGCAATATTATGGCGTTTATTTGCGCCATCTGTTGAGTAGAAATTCAGTGATGTTTTTGAGTAAATTGCGTACACCGTGTTGTCAGCTAGATGGCTATATTCCGATAAACGAGAATATTTGTTATATGAAGGGTAAAACCAAAAAGTGAAAAAAAAATAGGGATTTTGTTGAATGTTTTTGCCACCTTTTATGTTTTAATTTTCAGTAGTTTTGAAAATTAAACTTATGAGACGGGAAAAGTTTAAGTTTTTTGAGGGAAATATTGTGACGGGAACCTGACAACACTGTACGTAGATAATGTATTGAGCAAGCGACCTGAAAGAGAAACAGATGCGCTGAATTAGTCCGTTTTTAAGAAACTGTATACGAATTGATCCTAATAAGTCATTTAGAAGTCTTACCACGGAGAATATTTAATAGAGAATCATGGATAGTTAACTTCGGTAAATTTAATTTTTATATGGGTCAGTCGAGTAACTTTGGACTTCGCCCCTTCACGATTCGCCCTTTAGCTATTACAATCCACACCCGTGCCCCTGCCGGGACTTAAACCCGGGACCTTCGAGTCGTTGGACTACCACCGCAGACCGCACCGCTACCCAACCGGCAGAATCATGGATAGCTAATAGGCGTCAGAAGAATGTATAGCCATTCACCCATTCAACTTGGCATGGTTGCTTCAGACATCAGGTATCTCGCTGCGCTAGGCTTTCCTTCGACGGCCACCCTCGGAGATCCAATCCGATGCATCCCCGAAGAAGGTCCTAAACTTTCTCTTCGAGGTGTCTTAGGGCGGTGCTGGAGGTGCACGCGTACACTCGAAAATCCACTCCGCCCACGGTTTCGTCAGCCTTCCGCCACCTGCCCCATTCAACCTGGTACGAGTACTAGCACATCGCTTCGCTGTCCCCGGGGCTTCCCACATACAAAATCATGGCAGTATGCATGTCACCCAGTGCTGTTGCTACCGCGGAATTCGTTGACCATGTTCGTCGTGCCTTCACCAGGATCTGTAGTCGTTAAAGTGCCCATCCGCTCCCTACGGAGGCGAAAAAGTCGAGAAAATGAACATTACAATGTCGGTATACCACTTTTGTTCCATCGCTACACAGCTTGTCCAGTTCGATGAATTTGGATCAGTGCTCGAAGTGGGTTAGGAAAGGTAAGAGAACGGTTGCAGAAGTGGGCTAGGAAAGATAAGCATACGCTTTCACCTAGTGGCGGCGATTGCCTATTGAAAGTAAAGGCAATGAGCTCCCATTAATGAAAAGACCATTACGGTTTAAGCATTTGCTGCAAAGGACTAAAATTAACAAATATTCTTTAAAGAAAGGAATTGTTTTTATTTGAATGCTGTAGGATATACTAATCCGCAGATGATATATTCCAATAAACGTCTGCAAACACAAAGGCTGGCATGCGAGCCGTAATATTAACGAAAATGGCCGCCAGTAATAAATCAATTAGAGTAATAATACCCGTTTTGAACTATTCTTAATATAAAGGATATAATTATGAAAAATATTTTTGGAAAGGAAACAAAACAACTATGGTGTACGTTTAGATGGACTGACGCGTCATTGATTATACCGGTTAACTGTAAAAAAAAGGGTCGAAAGAGGACAGATTATATATTTTGGAAAAATGATATATACTGAAAGTAAGATGCTTTGAAATATCTTAAAATGTTGAATAGCGAGACTCAATTAATGTTTACCCGCTAGGGGGAAGAAAGAGATAATAGAGGGTGCTATTCGGATAAATTTAGTTTTTATGGCCCGAACGCTACGAAATATTTTCGTGTAATAATTCTTTAAATTACCTTGTAGCAAACGAGTTTTAAACTCTTGCTTGTATTACCTGGAATAATATAACGGCGCATACTGTTTGTATCTCAGGTCCTTTTTATGTATTTTAATTAAAAAATTACGCCATTTATATGTGTAGGATGACTTCGTCTTTATTAGTTTAGCATTCGGAAAGTCTTGAGAACAATCCCAGGCTCTGCCTATCGTGACCGAAATTGTAAGCGAAAACAGTTTGAATCAAAGCAACATAATAATATTAATTCATTGTTTGTACGTATACTCTGTTTCAGATCGGAATGTATTTGCTGTGATGGCGCTAGTATCAACAAAACATTCGTGTTTCCAGATGTGACTGGTTCTCGGAAGCAGTGTTTCCAATGCAGAATATTATTCGTAAACTATATCAGACCTTCATGGATTAAAGAAAGTGTAAAAGGGAAGGGTGAGATATTTGTCAGTTTATTTTCTATTTAAAAAAAAGAAAAGTGCAAGAAGATTTCTTTTTCCTATTTTAATGGAAGATGCGTGAAGCGATGTGCGTCAGACATTGGTCTCATTCGTCTCGGAAGAGTAGTGAGAGCTTTATATCTAAAGTAACATATTGTGGCGGACATTGTCAATTGTCATTTTTTTAAAGGTAATCACGACGTTTCCAGAGGTTAGCATGTTGTACTAGTAACCGAAATGTGACGAATTCGAATCCAGTTCACGCCAATTGGAGAGGAAACACAAAGTATAATCACAACCGAGCAAAAACTCACAGTGCTGCGACAGACGCAGCACTGCCCTTGTAAGGAAAAGAAAATAACTCAAACAGCTAAGAAATACAAATTAGGATGAAGACATGGAACTATTTCCGAAACTTCGAAATCAACAAAACGTCAAGAACAATTTGGACTTGGACTTGGCCTGTCGTAGTTGGCTTAGTATTCGGGAGGTAGTAGGCTCAATCCCAGCAACCGACCATGCTGGCTGACGTTTGTCCAGATTTTTCCTCAGTCACCCCAGTAAAATGCTGAGATCGCACCTTCAACTTAGGGGCCCGGGCCGTTATGTTCCTGAATCCTTTCCCCTCTTCTATCTGACCTGAGTCTTAGATCCTGAAGGCCATTAATTCAATTCAGTTCAAGAATGTATTATAACGATGCGCGTGCCTGAGAGCACGTGGCACTCATTCAAGATGAACAAATAGTAAAATGTGTGTACTATGCTGTATAAGCAAATGTGTACTACAAGCATCTTAGCGTAAACAAATAGTAAGTGAAATAAGCCATCGTAAAAGCAGACGACAACAACAGTTCGATCTAAGACCGAAGATGGAGTTGGAGTCGCAGCTAGATGGAGTTGGCGCAGCAGAAGGAGGGACTTGGAGGAAAGGACCCTATAAATATCCATACATCTAGGCAACGAACATCACTCCTCGTCCGGGTGGTCGCCTCTCTCTAACCTTCCTGCTTACGACTCGCAACGGAGACGAAGCAATTCTTCATACACAGTTTGCAACGGAACTGGTGTGTCCCCTTAAAAATTAACCTGTTCACGACTCGCAACGGAGACAGAACATTTCCCGGGCACACAGTTTGGAACGGAACTGGTGTCTATTCCTTTCTGTACACAGTTTGCAACGGAACTGGTGTGTCCCCTTAAACATAAACCTGTTCACGACTCGCAACGGAGACAGAACACTTCCCGGGCACACAGTTTGGAACGGAACTGGTGTCTATTCCTTTCTGTACACAGTTTGCAACGGAACTGGTGCAGGACTCTAAGCTTCTTCTCTGAGGCATAAACCCAAAGAAAAAGGCCATAAGTTTTTGTAAACTCACTTGTAATCCAGATTCGGGACGCTCTTTTCATTATCCGTATTCGTACTTGTACCTATTTTTATAGTAAACTGGTTCTGGGAGAAAAGACAATCCCGTGTATCGTTTTGATCTACCTATTAAGCTATACGACAATTCAAGGGAACGTTACGGTGTAATCACAAAAAAAATCATCGGATGAGGAGGTAATGTCCACTTCCGAAGTGGTGCCTACTCTTTAACACAAAGATAATGAGAACTCTGAGTGACCGAGAGGTTAGCACAGTCGCTTTCGGTGCGCGTGGTCACGGTTTCCATTCCCGCTGGAGTCCATTGAACAGAATATTTCGGAGTATACTTTACCAAAAACTGGTTGTCAGCTCTTAGAAGCACGTTTAGGAAGTTAATAACAAATCATTAAATCTTTTGAAAATTATGGCTGTTCAATTCCCCAGAATAATATTCCTCTCAAAACAAAATATGTAAAAATACGGTCGTAGAGAATTAGACAATTTTTTTCCCTCTATGCGCAGTAGTTAAGGAGGGGCAGGTTGTTAAGGTTGCTTCGTTACGGCGCTATTCTTGTATTCGTTTGCTTGGAAGTGATTGAAAGGGTGAAAAGGAACAGGATGGTTGGTCTGAGATTTTAATTCCTTTACTTTTAAAATAGGAAAAGCAGTACTCTACCACCTCAGGATGGCTACGTTCTTACGAAACAGCCCCAAGCATCACAAGAGCTACATATTGTCCTTAGAGAATTAATCGGATTGAATTAATTTATAGATTTTAGACATCGTAGACTCAGACTGTCATCGGGAAAAAATCTAGGCCTATATAAACAATCCTCTTATCAAGGGTCAACAAATAAGATACCTAGCCATTCGTATAGGTATGTGGATAATACTTTTGTTGTCTGGCCACACGGGATGGAAGAACCTCAAAGATTTCTTCAACATTCCGTGACAGAATTAAATTCAAATGGAATTGGAAAAGAATGGACAACTCCAGTTTCTGGATATTTTGATTTATAAAATGCCAAATGGTAATTTGGCCATAAGGTGTACAGGAAGCCGACGCACACAGACCTGTATTTAAATGCAGAGTTTTACCATCAACCAGCACAGAAACAGGCAGTTATGTCTACATTAATACATAGGACATTGCACATATCACATGTTTACCAATAATGGATAAAGCATAAAAACTATAAGGAGAACACTACATCAACAGCTTAAAGGAAGACGGAAGATGAGAGAGGAAGAGGAAGATAAACATTATGCGGTGTTTCCAATTGTGAAAAGAATTAATAATAAACTAAATAGACAATTTAAAGAGTACCATATACAATGTGTGTTTGTTCCAAATAGGAAAATAAAACAGTTCCTCAGAACCCCGAAGGACACTTTTGGACTTAAGATGCCGGTAATGTATAAGATGAAGTGTGAATATGAAGCGTGTTATATTGGGCAGACTGATCGTGCAGTACAATGCAGGATGAAAGAACATAGAGCACTGAAGTATGGTTATTCAGAAAAGCCAACCGTTGCAGAGCACTCTATTGAAGAGAGACATCGAATTATACATCCTGAAAACTGGAATATTCAACAGGATAGTTCTAGAATCAGTTGAAATTGAATTTAATGGTAATACAATGAACAGAGAAAGTAGATTTGTACTCAGTGGTAGGTGGAAGGTACTTTTGAGAGGTATATCGAAGTCAGACGCACGGGGATAGTAATTTGATCAGGTCAAACGTCAAGCCAAATCTCCTGACAATGTGAGCAGAAGGGCTTACGAAACGATCGTGGGGTTCAAAATAAAAAATCCACAACGAATAACCAAAATAAAAGAGTTTTATTAGTGAAAGCAGATGGTAACAGCAGACATGTCAACCTAGAGAAGTGCCAATGCGTGAGGTTTGTCGACCGGGAAGGGGGAAATGCGGGAGATTGCGTGAGAAACGAAAAACATGCCAAAGAGTTACAACACAGATGTTAATTATCTCAAAAGTACGATAAAAAACAAATGATTTCAGTTTTCAGAGTATTTTCTACTTGAAAAATTAAATTAAACAAACCGTTTTAAAAGTTTTTTTGAAATAGTTTACGATCTGATCAGTTGAACAATTTTTCTACATGCCATGAGTGTTAAATTTGAAGCTGGGTATAGCTCCCCCTCTCTGCGAAAATCTTTCTTGGTTTTGTTTTCCGAAATATACCCCAAGCATGGGATATGAACGAATTGAATAAACTAAAGAAAGCAGTTATTTTTATTGCCTATTACATTTCATTTGTGTTCATCGTTGGTATCTTTTTTGGTAGTCTTTTGAAGCTCACTGGAAGGTTGTACACCGACCAGGGCCAATGGTAAGAACCTTTCTAAACCACACTCTCTCTTTACATATTTTGCTGTAATACGAAGCAGACGGTGCTATCGAATTGCTAACATCAGCTATGTCGTAATGTCTTGCAATGCTACCACTCTAGAAAGTCAGTTTTTTTTTATTTTTACTGCATTTTACAGCACGAGCTTTAAATTTTGCAGTTTTTTTTAATGCGTGAGTTGATTCTTGAATGCGTGTGACTCAGTGCGTTTTGATATCCGCGGACCGGTAAAAATATAGGAGAGAAAATCATAGATCGCGGATAAGAAGGAAAAAATTCACGGACTAGGATGGCAACGTAAAATAATAGGAAATTTTTAGTGTTTATTTGTTAGTATTTTAGCATTTTTTAAAAATAGTATTTTAGTATTACGTTTCAGTAGCATAATTTAGTTCATGGGACTTTAAATCTCTTGTGCGTAAAACTTGTCTTCTCAAGAAAATAAATTGCGCTCAAGAATATCTAGGATTTTTCTCTTGAAACACTAAAATCTAAAAAAAAATTACCAATGGTGAAAGTCCACACATTTTGACAATGATGCAGCATACTACGTATGCATAGGGTTGCCATCTGTCCTATATAATACGAGATGTCCCGTATTTTAAGTAAAAATTATGCATGCCGTATTATGAGTAATTGTCCCGTATTATCAGTAGTAAATTCACACACTCACAGTTTCCACATACCAATAATTTTAACAAATAAACAGTAATGGACTCCTTCCCAACCATTTACTATGCAGACTGGCGAGCAGACTATGTTCGCATCCCCATACGCCAACGTGACGGCGTATAATACGGTACTCCGGCCTTCTGTTTGTTTTAGTTCATAACTAACTTACTCTATGGCTTATGGAACTCGCAAGTTCATCGCCGCAGGAACAAACGTTCGCCATTTGATTCTATCCTGGGCAATATCAAGCCAGTTTTTATCACGAACTACTACTTTTCGAAGATCTCTTCTAATATTGTCCTCCCAACGACGTCTCGATCTTCCCAATGGTCTCCATCCATCCGGTCTTCCAATCAGGATAGAATATAATCTTCGTTTTCCCCCCATCCGAGCTACATGGCCTGCCCACCTTAGTCGTCGTGATTTCATTATTTTTACAACATCTGGTGAATCGTACAGTCCGTGAAGCTCTTCGTTATGCAGTCTTCTCCATTCTCCAGTCATCTCGTCCCGTTTCGGCCTGTATATCTTTCTCAAAACCTTATTTTCAAACACTCGTAATTTATGTTAATCTGCTAGGGTCATACTCCAACTTTCGCAACCATAAAGTATTACCGGCAGAATAACAGTTCTGTATATTTTCAATTTCAATTTTCTTGATATTAATCGCCATGTTAGAAGTTTTTGGACTGAATAGAAACATGCGTTACCCGATACTAAGCGACTTTTCATTTCTTCCGTGATCTTAGTTTTGCTTGTTACGTATGCTCCCAAGTATTTAAACTTGTTTACTTTCTCTATGACCTCATAACTAGTTCTCATGTTTTTATCTCCTTCCTTCCCTGTGTTTTGGCTTATTATCATGTATTTTGTTTTATCTATGTTTACCTGTGGACCTATCTCATCGCACGCTTCTACTAAGACATCGGTGTTGCTTTGTAGTGCATCTATATCTTCCCCTATTAAATCTATATCATCCGCGTATACAAACAGTTGATTCAAACCATTCAATGATAGTTCCTTTTTTGTCCCCTTTAATTTTTAAAATCGCATATTCTAACGCGAAGTTAAACAATAGTGGTGATAAGGCATCGTCTTGTTTCAATCCGTTGTGAATCTTGAAACTATCTGACATATTATTACCTATCCGTACTCTGCTTATCGGGTCGTTGAGACACATCTTCACTAGTTGAACCAATTCTTTCGGAATTCCAAATTGTATCAGGATACTGTATAACTTTTCCATTTTGATAGAATCATATGCTTTCTTAAAATCAATGAATAGCTGATGAACCGTCCCATTGTATTCCCATTTCTTCTCCAAAATTTGTCTCAAGGCGAAAATCTGGTCCAACGTGGATCTATTTCTTCTAAATCCACATTGGTGATCTCCAATTATTTCATCTACGTATATACTTAGGTGCGTTAACAGAATATTACGTAATACCTTGTAACAGATTTGAATTAACGAAATTCCGCGGTAATTATTACAGTCCGATTTATCGCCTTTTTTGTAAATCGGAACTATTATTGAGGTTTTCCATTCCTTTGGGAGCTCTTCCTTTCTCCATATAGTACTTATCAATTTATGTAGTTCCTTGATTAGTGCCGTTCCTCCTGCTTTAATTAATTCGGCTGGAATATTGTTTATTCCTGGTGATTTGAGATTTTTCAATTTCTTTACCGGCATTTCGATCTCCATCTCGCTATGTTCCTGAATCCACGGTTCTGCGGTATGGATATCAAATTCCTTGGTTTGTTCCCCGTTGTGTACATTAAGAAGTTTGTCGAAATAACTTTTCCACACATCAACAATTTTAGTCGGATCAGCCTGAAGATCTCCACGTTCATTTCTAATCATTCCTAACCTCGGCTGGTAACCTTTTCTTAACGAGTTTACCCCTTTGTATAGATCTCGTATGTTATTTGTCTTCCCGTTTTCCTCAATCTCCTGAATCTTCTGCGTCAGATATTCTCGCTTTTTGTTTCTGAACCCGCGTGCGGCGTTTCGTTTCGCTTTACTGTAATGGTTAGTATTTCATTCGCTTTTATTACTTAGCCATCGTTGCCTGGCTTGTTTTCGTATTTCATGAAGCTTAAGGCATTCTTCATGAAACCAAGGTTTGTTTTTCTGTTGTTTCTTCTCACCTACACGTTCCTTCGCTGCGCTGTTAATTGTTTCACGAATTGCCTCCCACATCTTACTCACAGGATAATCTAAAGTTCATGTTCGCACGCTTTCGTCAGATTGTAGCTCCAAGATGCGGCGGTATTTCCACCTCGGTGACTCGGATGTATTCTCATCCCTCGAAGTTCGTTGGTGCATTACGTTACTACTTTGTATGTATGTACATTTTTTCTTCAGGATAATTACTTATTTAGAAAACACAGCGTTTCACAATAAGCACCGCGAAGAATTAAGTGGAAACAGATGTGATAAAGTCTAACTTTTCACCGGCATATAAGTAATAAAACCATGCGATATTAATCAGTGGATTAAGAGTACCAATTTAGCAGAGGTAATCTACACCTTAAAGCATCGATTTCAACCCTTATTTACATGGCGCTCCGTGCTATAAACCTTGCAAAATTCTGCCTGCTGGGAGCAATACTTCATGGTACTGGAATAGCGCAAAGATCGCCACAACAATCCACGTCGATACCGTATATATTCATTTAAGATTTTGTTTACATTTTTTTATGTATTTCATTCTTTTCACTTGAATCTGTCACAAATTGTCGTATACATTCTGAATATTAATAGGCCGACAAAGTTGTGAAAGTCATTGAAATTTCAACCGTCTTGGAGAGAGATGTGTATCAACTTCCGGAAAGATAATTTAGGGAAACTTCCGGGTAGATAATTTAGGGAAGTATTAATCCGATTATCTTTCTAAGTGAAATAAGAGAAAGTATGTTGATGTACTTACAGAATTCGTGTAAAACAAATTCAATAAGCTGATGACATAAAGCCTCTTCTCCCGTTTGTATGTGTTCTCTTCTCCCGTTCCTTCTCCCGGGCGGGAGTATGTGTGTGCATGTACTAGCACAAGAAACCCGCTGTTACGTATTTTGTAAACATTAAGGAAGTAATTAGAAAGATTTGCTCGAAAACGTATAAACTAATCGGCTAATGCATGAACGGTAAAACATCGTAACACATAGTAGCTCTCTCTCTCTCTCTCACACACACTCACTCACTCACAACACAATCAATCACTTACTCGCTTTCTCTTCATTACTCTCTTTGTGTTGTGTCTGTGGAGTTTGCTTCCCAAGTAGAACATGCTGAAGCTAATGTTGAATTCTCACATCAGCAATTCAAGTGTATTTCAAGAGAGCTCTCCATTGCGTACTGAATTTCCAAATCGAGGGGCTTTACAATAACGTGGGCTTCACCTTAATGTCGTTCCTTCGTCGTATGTTCGGAAGCCCTTTCCGGGAATACGCCTGATTTAGTTTAGTCGTTCGGAAACGCATTCTAAGGAATGTTTTACAAGTCAGAAACGACTCCCGCGGTCACTTGTCGGCAATAGAAAACAATAGGTAAGCTTCTGGGAAAATATCCATAAATACACTGTATTTATCCATTGTTTGGTATTCCGGACAGGTGATCGCGGCAGTCACAGTGGATGGCTAGCTGTTCCTGCTTTGCAAAACCGCATTTTCGTTCGCATATTATTTTGTCCTTGGTTTATGCTATTAAGGCATCTTTGACTCACGTCGCACAGTACGGTCGATTCCAAAAAAGCTGGCCGAAAGTCCAAAAGAGTAACTAGTTAGGGATTTGTTCATGTTGGGTTGGTTACAGTTCATCTCTAATGGTCAGAAATTACTTATCAAAGCGTTTATTTTCTTTTACCTGTCCCAGAATAGGAGTCGCAAAGCTAGCTTTGTTCGATTGGCATCGATTGTGTTAATGAGACAGTAAAGGGAGGCACATGTTGAAAGGTGTATAAAAACCTTAGATTGAGCAGATCGTAATCAAATAAAGTGGAATCAACGTCTAAAAGTATGTTGAATATATAAAAAAGTTACGAAATAATAGTTTATAAAATATAAATTATTAGTGAAACTATAATTGTTTTTGATTTTTATTTATTGAAAGCGTTAAAATACGATATGTTGTTGTAAACAAGTTATGTTGTTCCGTGTTGATCCACAGTCAGATTTATTGTAAGTTAGAGTCAAATGCATGTTCGTCAATATAAAACAAAAACATTCTGCCAGAAGTTGCCCCTGTTTGTTATTCAATCGTTTCAAAATGGCGGACCCAAAAATCCATTTTCCACACCGTTTGAGCTAGAGCTACGAAATTTGGCAGAAAGGTGTATTATCACGAGTAGTTTAGGAAAATATTATGAAAAAGTCGCCATATTGGATCCGAAATGGCCGCCAAACCTATTATTGTAGGTCTATAGAGTTCAGAGCCTAAACCGCTGGAGCTAGAAACACCAAATTAGATATGAACGTCCATGATCTCTAGTAGATTAAGAACATATTACAAAATATTTCGATAGAAGCCATCTTAGATCCAAAATGGCGGACCGAAAAATCCATTTTCCACACCGTTTCAGCTAGAGCCGTGAAATATGTTATAAAGGTGTATCATCACGAATAGTTTAGGTAAATATTACAATATCTTGAAAAATTCGCCATCTTTGATTCAAAATGGCCGCCTAAAATTCAATCAGGAATCCTTTATTTAAAAAAAAACATCATATTTTATTAAAAACAATTATCAATTAAGGATACGCTAAACTGTTAAAATGTTGTTAAGGGGGTTCAAGTTTGCAAATCTGACTTCATATTCGTAATCAGCGACCCCCCCCCTAAAAAAAACGAGTACAAATTTTGAGATCCTTCACTTGCGTTTTTTTACTTTTGGCCAGCTTTCTTGGAATCGGCCGCACTGTGCATCGAGATAAGGTAGAATATGGGAAGAGAGCCATTCAGTACCTAGTTTGAAGGTACCTTTCCGTCATTAGCTTCGTGTGAATGAAGAACCCGCTGTGATCAATTCCATGATCTTTGGAGTCCGAAGCCGAATCTCTTACCATTGAGCTACAAGTACTCTGATCATTCACTTACAAGACGAGCTAGCTCTGACTTCGGGAAGATAGTTAAAAATAACTGTCCCATGGTATGTTATTCGGAGGAATCTATTCAATAGGGTTGCCACCTTTTGATGAATAAATTACGGGACAAATCTGAAATAAACTAAAACGAAAAAAAAACTAATTACGCTCTGTACTTTTATATGATTACCTACACAATTTACAACCCCTCCTACTTACACTATAAATACACTCGCGAGAGGAAAATAGATATTTTAATTTTTGAGCCACAGCCCTGTTGTCTGGAGACCCTCAATATCGCGACAAAATTCATTTTTGCAGTTTTAAAGAAATGTGTAACTGCCTCCATATTTATAAAGAAGAATAACCAGACCACCCAAGAAAACACCTGAAGTCGCGATCTATCTCGTCCAGTTAGTCACATAGCAATCCGTGAAGTGTGAAAATGTTAGTACGTATTTTGGTGTAGCGAAATTGCAATTTTTTAAAATCAGTTTTACGATGGACCTACAAATGCCACGGAGTGTCGCTCGAAAATCGCCATATTGTAGTACTTTCATGCTTCTCATACACGAATGTGAAAAAAGAATTACTCATCCTTACCAGTTTGTTGAAAAATTTTACTGATAGTGTGAAATGTCCGTGCATACTAATTTTTCACAAAACACAATATGATATATACACTTTGTTATTGGCTCAAAATATCGTTAATGTAGAAAGAGGTAACATCCACCCGTTTCCGCAGACCCTCACGATTGGAATGCAAAAAAAATCCCTTTCGGTAGGCCTACAGGCTGAGGTAGATTTCGAAGTTTCGCTGGGAGCCGGGGCTCGCCCCCCAACTTCAGTGCTTTTGAGACGATGCGCCTCCTTTATCTTAACCAAAATCTCCCTGCAGCACTACACCACCACGGAGTACATCTTCACCCTCCCACGGTTGGCTGCGCCACCAAAGGGAAGATTTGCCCCATTTATTGTAACCTACTCTTGGTCATACACCTTCATGGAAAATCTCGTTTCTCTACCTTCAATGATTTGGAAATTTGGTTTTTGGGCGGCCATTTTGGATCCAAGTTGACGACTTTTTGAAAGTTTTCTTATTTTGTCGTGACCTACTTGTGATAGTACAACTTCAAGTAAAATTTCATTTATCTAGCTCAAACGGTGTGCAAAATGGGATTTTGGGCGGTCATTTTGGATCCAAGATGGCGACCGATTTTGCTCATTAACGAACTTAACCGAGCTATTAAGCCTAGAAACAACATATAAAAATTTGGTTCAAATATCTTCAAAATTATGGCCGCTAGCGTTATTATATATATATATATATATATATATCTCCCAACCCGTCTGGTCAGCGTGGGAGCAGTAGACCAACTCCTCCCTTCGGGGAGAGGCCTCATCCACTAGTGGATTGAATATGGCTGTGATTTATTTTTTATGATTTATATATATATATATATATATATATATATATATATATATTTGAAGCTGACCATGATAGATGGCAAAGTTTACAACGTCCTAAATCAAAACTGCAGTACCATCCCGAAAGAAATGAATCCATGTAGAAGAAATCCACATTCTCTTTGACCTATGGTTAGTTAAATAAAAATCCAGAACGGGGTTCGTGAGCAGTTGGACTAGTAGTGGATCAACCCTGGAGGTAGCGGATATACTAATTACAGCAGCTCAATGAGAAGGTTTCTTTTTCAATATATTTTCACCATAATCACAGGCATTGATCAGGGTGTTGATAAATTGACTTGCTTTTATTATAGAAGCCACCTTGCTGCCAATAGAACAGGTGTCTAAAAAGCACGGAACAAGTGTATTAAAGCGTGTAGGGAATACTATGCAGGGAAGTGTTTGCGAAAGAACACATTGAAGGATATGTTCTTCCGACTTATGATCACATCTGACCCCGTCTTATCATCTCTGTGACAGAAGCATCAAGTGCTAATAGTGAGGAAAAGTCTCCCAGCAGCAGTATTGAAGGTTTTCCAGTTATGAGATAATGAACTGAGGACCTTGCGATCAAAACATATTTCTAAAAAATACTGTTTTGTTCATGATTTTATGTAAATTAAACAAGAAAATAGCATACTTTTAATTTTTACTTCATTTAAATCCTTAATTATAGAAACGAAATAAATATTACATTAAAAATTTCGCGTTTTTTTACAATATTTGGACCATTGTGTACAGTTGGTTTTATTATCAGTTATCATTTAGAGAGAAGAGGAAGCACGAGTATTATACACTGCCATGTTGGGACCTGAGGATCTGGGCAGAGCCAATCTGCATGGTAAAGAGTTGGAAAATAATCCATCACGGTTTATTTGTTAAAATTATTGATATGTTGAAAATATGTGCGCGAATTTACTACTTGCAATACGGGACAACCAATCATAATACGGGACATACCGTATTATACGGGACAGGTGGCAACCCTACTATTCAAAGCATCAGAATGGCGCTTATCACAAATATCTTCAAGTTCTGGTATGCAAAATTATTGGAAATATTAAAGCACGTGGAAACAAATTGTTTATCTTCAGGCATGTATTTCAGGGAATATCTGTACTAGCACTGGTGTTGTCTAAAAGGAATAACTGGATTGAACTTGAAGAAATCAAGAAATTCGTCTGTTCTATGAGCAAAGAGAATTCAGGCATTTGATAAATGACGATATTATTTGAGATGACTTATCCTAGAAACGAACTTGTTTCGTATTTCTGAGTTCCCATTTACAACCACGCCGTCATCTCACATCTATCCTGTGTGTTTTCTAACGAGTTTCAGCCGTAGTGGAATATGAATGCACAACTAAATGGGCTACAATTTCATTGTTGTAGATATGTGTTTGCTATAATAATGATCTGTCGCTTTAAAACAGCAGAAATATTCACTAAATTTCTTGCTTTTATTCATCTTGAAAAATATTTGTCGTTTTTTCTACCTTTTCTTTCTGTTCCGTTGTAAAAGATTTTGCTGCCAAACAATGCTAACTCAAGTCGCTTTCGTCAACAATTCATTTTCTTTTCTTTTTCACATAATAAAACACAAAACAATATGTTGTACATACATTTGCCGTTATGCCTTGTTTACATTACTAACATCTTACGATGGTTAATGTTAACCGATTGACTTTTAGTCATGTAAATGCAAGTTACCGTTAATGCGTGTTTCAAATTTTAGCAACGCCAATTTACAACGGTTATCTTCCTACTTTAATTCTGAACTCAAATTAGGCGTTAAAAGCGGCTCACTTCTTTCGTTGACGAAATATATAGCATTCTAGTAGTAAATATCACTTTAAAAGAATGATGGCACAAGTAATCTACAATATGATACGCTGCAATCAAATCATTTATATAGATTATTTAATAATTTAAACCTCTATCTCGTGTAACCCTTTACTTAGTTACGTGATACTTACAAGATGGCAGCACAAGCACGACAATCAACTTCGTGGTTGAAGGTAACTTAGTTTCACCTATAATTCTTACCATTGTCATGACCTTAGTAATTTAAACAAAACATTCCAAACATTAAAATTTATGATATCATTTTCTAGCGTGTATTCCAATGAAAAAGTATACTTTAGGTTCGTCGCGTACATAAGTGACGAAATTTGCATAAAGTATATATTAACTACGATAAAGTTGCAGATCACCCTTCGTCATCATCACAGTAGTTTTATCGTGATGTACACCACCTATTTCTTAACCCTTCTGGGGCCTTTGGCCCTCATTTTCTTCATTATGACGGAACCAGGGCAACATCTCCAACACCGTTTACTAGCACAGGTACCAGGACCACCAGCTTGTTCCACATTAGTTAACAGAAAACAAAAGCACATGGAAACAGCATCACGTTCACGATCCCGTTCGCCTCAGGACGCCAATCACCACCGTTGAAAAAGACACACACCATTAGTGAATAAGGATCAGACACCGAGCAGATAATGGATATCAACGATCATCAAGAATTTCCGGAACTTCTACCTAAACATTCTTTTCTGTTGACAAACTTTGAGGACAAATACCGGAATCCAAAACTTCTTTTTCAACAGCTCAACAAGTATTTTAGTCGAGATATCATCACTCGCATTATTCCGTCAAGAAACGGTATGATTATACAGTCAACTGATCCGGACATTGCTACAAAAATCCGCAACCGACACAGCTTTGAGATCTTCGGTAAAGCAGCCAACTTAGCACGTCTCACCAACAAACCACTGTAACAGCCACCTCCTCCACGGAAAACACCAACCTTATCAGTCGTAATCCGCGGAGTTGAACTTACACTTACCGATGAAGAAATTGAAACTGAACTAAAACATGAAGGACACTCCATCATCAAATGCTTGCGAATTAAAACAAGAACAGGAGCAGATACTTACATGATACGCGTATTGACTAATAACCAGGAAACCATAGATGACCTACTTGTGAACAGCGCATACATTTACAGAAAACGCCAACGTGTGGAAGCAAGTCACTGATCACACCGCTACCAGTACGTTGTGAAAAATGTCAGCAATACAACGCTCACCCGACTGGTAAATGTAGCAATGAAGCTAAATGCAGTTTTTGCACCGGACCTCACAACACTAAATCATGCCCAAACATGCAACAACCACCGAAATGTACTACTTGCGGTGAGGCACACCCTACATTTACTTATAAATGCAAAGCTGGCCCTGCTGCGAAACTGAAACTCACTGTACCGATACGGGTTCCTGAAACACAACCTCAACATAACGTACCCATAGCATCAGCCTACCAACCCATCACCATCGATCAATTTCTGAGATTCATTACAGTCGCCTTACAGAATATCCATCCATTTCAAAGACATCACATTCTTCAACAAATTCAGTACGCAGCCAGATCCACACTCCACGTAAATTTTCAAGCAACTTACTCAGGACCATATGCTCACTTTCACTCTCATGCACTGGAAACAGAAGTCTAGAACGTCAAGCAAGGTACACCACCCATTCATTCTCACAATGGCTTTGGTATTTTTATTTCTTAACATTAGATCTCTACCTCAACATAAACCATTATTTGAACAGCTCCTCCGAGAAGAATACGTCAATGCCTTTCTACTAAATGAAACCTACCTTACACCCAAACACACATGTAAAATAACAGGTTATAGTATACTCAGGCAAGACAGTACCATTCCAGCATTACGAGCAAATGGAGGAACAGCTATATGATTCACACCTACAACCGTGCATCGCCAATATCAAACCAATTTGCCAAATTTACCGGAACATATCATCACAACATAGTATTTCAAACAATATCTAACTATAGCCACAATTTACGTTCGCCCAGGACACAACATACCTCTGGATTTCTTCATTTATATCAATAATCATTTCAAACACGACATCATCATGGTATATATAAATATACACAGCAGATCAGAACAGGAGAAAAGAAATTTCAGTGACTTCATAGAATTACAAACATCAGGAACCAACCATCGCACTCCCAAACCCACCAGACCCATATCAAATACCACACCCGATGTTGTAATCACATCATCCCAACTCCTACCCAGATGCACTATTGAAGTATTAGATCCAATAGGCAGTGACCATGTCCCCATTAAGCTCACCATCAATTCACCTCATCACCTAAACCAAGAAACAAAACTCCCACCTCGAACGGTTCTAAGATTCGATAAAGCCGATTGGGATCAGTACAGAGACTACATACAACAGCATACCAATCATCTCAATCCACCTGACACTGAGGACGCCTTCTTATACACCACTCTCGACCAAATTACAAACACACTCCAACAAGCTTCAGACAAGTTCATACCAACGTCGCAAATACAACCTCATCGCCCAAACCTCCCTCCACAGTATCTTCCTTTAATCACCCGTTCTAGAGCATTATTTAGAGATTACCAACGTACATAAAATCCAGAATCCTTACGCCTACACAGACAATTACAGCGCGCAGTCCATAATTACATTAAGGCGTACAAACTCAGACAGTGGATCAAGACGTAATACATTAGGAGATACCACACCCCCAACTAAATATTGGAAATGGTTTAATACACTTACAGGCAAATACAGTAAAACTACATACCCCTAATACACAACCGTGAAGCCCTTCACACCGACTTAGACAAAGCAAACGCGTTCGCAGAATACTTACAAGAAACCTTCACCCCAAAACTTCCATTCAACCCATTTCGTCATCATCCAGCAGACACACTCAACCTTAACTCACCTCATCTTCAATCTAATATCGCCCATCCTCTACCCGACCACCCAAGATATCACCCAGGCTATTGCGCACAAACGAAACTCCGCTCCGGGCATTAATCGAATAACGTACCGTCTTATCAAAGAAGCTCCAATCCAATTCCTCCAACTCCTAGCCACGATCTTCACATTTGTACTCCGCACTGGATACGTACCTTTACCATGGAAGACATCCAAAACCCTAATGTTTCCTAAACCAAACAAACCACCTAATACTGTATCATCCTACCGCCCTATACAATTAACTCCCACATTTAGTAAGACATTAGAAAAAATCCTTGTCACCCGACTACATACACGCCTAGAACACCACGATCTGTTACCTTTACACCAAGCCGGATTCCGTCCCTCATTCAGTATAAACGATCAGCTTCTTCGCCTCAGTAACCTCATAACTAATCATTATAACACCTGCTTTCCTTCATGCTTAGTCCTCTTTGATTTAGAAAAAGTCTTTGATCGACTTTGGCACCGAGCACTTATCCACAAACTTTGCTCCTTTCTCCTCCCAATCACCTACATCCAATTCATCTTTAACTTTATCTCAAATAGACTAGCTTATATTTGCATCAATTCCTCATTCTCACATCCAATCTTCCTACACTGTGGTGTTCCCCAAGGATCCTCTCTATCGCTCCTCCTATATCTTCTATTCGTAACAGATCTCCCACCTCTTCCCACAAACATCCATATCTTTCAATACACCGATGATACAGCTTTCCTAGCTCTAAGTAAATCCATACAATATATAAACCGTACCATGAATGAAGCAATTCGTATCTTCACATCCTGGTGCAGTAAGTGGGGACTCACTATTAACAGTATTAAAACTCAAGCCATTGTTTTCATCCCACCGAAAAAACGTTCCCGTATACGCCGAAATCCTAGGCAATTAACCATCCCCGTTCATAATACACTCATCCAACCATCAAACAAAGTTACATACTTAGGCCTTATTCTAGATCACCATCTTACCTGGCGCCCACACCTCAACAATATCATAAGCAAAGCACACAATAGACTGAACCTACTAAAATGCTTAACAGGCACAACATGGGGACTAAAACCGTCTACAGTCATAAACACATACAAGGCATTCGTAAGACCTGTATTAACATACGGTTGCACTGCGTGGATCGCCGCAAATTCAGGATTTTACCATAAATTACAAGTCCTAGAAAGACGCATATAGAATCGCATATCGCGTCAAACTCCCCAGTCCCACACGAGACCTGTATGAACTTGATTTCCCACATTTACTACAACATCTTGAATCACTTCGCCTAAAATTTATGTCTCAACGCTTCAAACACAATCACCTTCTCCTACACGATACCATACAATCTCATGAACAGTACACACCCCGGACACCTATCATACACACTCCGCTCTCTCTACTATTCACACTGTATCAATTCACATTGCCACCAGACCACCCAGATTATGCATATCTTTCATCCTTTTACGAGCCAAGCATACCTCATTATCTAGCACCATCATACCATGCACAGTAATCATCAATGTACTAACAGGGCTTCATCTGTCTTCATATAGTTTAGAGTAGCCCCTGAACAAGAAGAGTCATCCACTTGTCTTAAATAAATGTTTGTGTTGTGATGTGAATTGCACTTCATGTTCATACCTCATGTTCCAGATAACGTGTACCAACAGTATGATTATGAGCATAAGTTCATAATGTCCCGAAAGTAATGATGATTCGAAATAAAAATAAAGTATTCTATATAAATAAGAACCCCTTAGCCCATCTGCCAATATCCCAATCCCTACCTGAATCCATACTCCACTTCCCAAATAGAGAGTGTAGCTCTCTAGTGAATGCTAGCCTTCTGCTAGCAAAAAAAAAAAAGTTGCAATCCGAGAACGACAATAGAGATTACTTGTTCATACAGCCAGTTGCACAATATTTATAACCCCAAGTTAACTTAATTCCTCGAGTTACAGTAATCTAACAGTCAGATAAAATAATCATAGATAGCGAATTCCCATTCTCTTCCTTCCTTTCGAGCCATCTGGTGACCGTTCAGCCGAATTAGCAATCAAATCGAGCTAGTAAGTCATGCTCAATACTATATGCTTTTAATCTATTGCGCATCCATAATGTCAGGTGTCAGATGTTCAGATTGCACTGTTCTTGTTTTTTTTTTAAAGCAAATGTAGAACAATCACTGATACTAATATTCCTAGTTCGACTGGACTAACACCAGGTGGCAGAAAAGAGAAAAAGAGAACGGAATTTACCACCTATAATTATTTTTGTCTATGTCTCGTAGATTAACTCGTGAATTAAGCTAATCCGGGGTTAAATTGTTTTGTGCAACTGGTTCTTAGACGCCCAGGAGCTATTCTTTTTACATAACAGGGAAACAATATTCTAATGTAAATACACAGCAAAATTAAGATATTTGCATTATTTGCGTCAACATTGCTTAAAACTTTTCCTGTGTATCGTGTTGTGTTTTAAAAATTATCCGGTTCGAACTTCCCACCTGACGACAGCTACAGTAAGGCGAGTTTAAAATTTTTAAATTTTTCTCCAGATATACATTTCGAAAGGTTCCTAAATTTTCTTTTGATTGTTTTTTAAAAGAAGTGATATGACAGTTAATGAACGCAAAACCATTTATTTACTAAATTAAAGAGTAAGATAAAGCCATCCTCTGTGCGGTGCGGGGATGTGGAGGTAGCGCTCCACATATTCTCGACCTACGGCACCGCCTTTTCCTCCCAAGATGCCCAGGAATACCGAGGACACTCTGGTACTCAATTTGATAGAAGGCTGTGTGAACCTCAGACGGCCGGCCAGACATGTAAACACTGCGTTTTCCAGTGTCCTGGTAAGGATTTGAAGAGTATTTATACTAAAATGTGTAAAGGTTAAAATTCTTAACTTTTTAGTTGAAATGGATAATTAACCATGCTGAATAACAAGGTAACCGTTCGAAGTACAAATGGAGTAGTTTAGCTTTTTGGGGAGACCGTAGATAGACCCACTGTTCTGTGCACAGACACCGATAATGGAGGGTGAAAAATACCGGATTTATCTTATTTATTGACTAATAAGTAAGACATTTTTATTTTGCTCACCGGTACCAAAATTTGTCAATAGATGCTGCCCAAGAGTACGTAATATTCACCAAGTTAATTATCAATTAGATTTTTCAATTTTTGCTATATTTTTTAAGCAAGAAACGGAGAAAAAATTGTTGTAAAAATGACATGATTTTGAGGACAATGTTTTAAAGTTTTACACCACTGCAGAAACTATTTTTACTACAAGCACAAACATTTGGCAATTAATGTTTCTAAAAAATACTAATAATTGATAACGGAATCAAGTTCTAATGCCTTTAACGTGGGTAATAGTCAGCTACAAAACTAAAGTCCTTATAACAATCTTTTCGAGAGTCTTAGTGTAATAGTTAATCTTCAGTTCTATAACATGTAGCACTTGTTCACAAATTTTGGTGCCTTTAGCTAAGATTTAGCTTACTGTAACGACGGAGAGATTTGAAACTCGTTCAGGAAAGGCATCGTAAGTACATACACCACGTTACTGCGAAACATTTACACGACTGCCATATAGACTAAATCAAAAGAGTGAAAAAATTTAAAGTTGTAAAAGGAATCAGACAAGGAGATTCAATTTCTCCAAAACTATTTTCAGTGGTCGTGGAGTATTCCAAAATTTAAACTGGAATGAAATTGGAATAAAAATCAATGGCGATTACCTTAATCACCTATGATTCGCTGATGATATAGTCCTGTTTGCTTCAACTTTAAAACGTTGGCTCAACACATCGAATGCCAATTTGACAGATGAAATAAATAGAAGAAGCAAAATGGCGTGAAGTTTGTTTGGAAGACTACACTTTATTTTCGAAACCAAACTACCAATGTATCTGAATCGTAAAGTTTATAATCAATGTGTCTTACCATTGATGATGTACGGCTATGAAACTTGGACATTGAATGCGCAAACAACTCAAAGATTAAGAGTCACATAAAGAGCAATGGAGAGATGAAGGCTAGGAATAAGTAGGAGGGACAGGAAGACAAATTAATTGATTCGCGCAGAAACAAAGATAGAAGATATAATCAAGACTGCGAAGAAGATGAAGTGGAGATGGGCCGGTCACAGAGCTAGACGTACAGATGCAAGATAAACGATGATTTAACTACATCGGATTCCCAGAGAAAAGAAACGACTGAGACGATGCTCAAATGCAAGATGGGTAGATGAAATCAAGCGTTTTTTAGGAGCTTCATGGATAAGAATAGCAGCAGACTAGATATGTGGAGAGAAAAGGGGGAGAATAGCCTTCATCTAGTAGTGGATAGAAAACGGCAGAATATGATGATGATGATGATGATGATAGTAAAATTTGAGATATCGAGCTGTTGATATTTGGTGGACATAAGATTTTAGCAGAGCCGAGGGGCAAAAGGGGGCAAGCGCCCCGAGCGCACGTTTAGGAGCGGCAAACAGCTAAACGTAAGAATGATTCAAGTCAGATAGGTAGGTCTACTGCCTTACTGGAGTTAGTAATAGCGATGCTACGACATGCTCCAAAGTAGATAACAAAAGCACACTACGTGATGCGAGACAATGTTGTGGCCGTCGCGTCGACCGGTCGTGTTGTTTGGTTAAAAAACGATGGAAAGGGAGGCGAAATATAACTTTTCTCCCCATAGAAAAATTGCTATATCCGGCACTGGGTTTTAGACAACAGATTCTTATTATTTGGAAGGGAGAGGAGCGGACCCGCTCAGTTCGGCGCCAGAGCTTTACCAAAGAATCACACCAGGGAAACTATTGTATTAATGATGTATTAAGAACTTCGTCCATAGGATGAGACAGAAGAACAGACCCAGGGTCTATGTTCATGGAAGAGATGTAATGAGACGTTTATATTTTAGTAAGCACTTGAAAAACATAATATTTTTTTCAATGATTTTAATTATGAAGTGTTCTTTTCGGCGGAAAATGAATTTATTTATTTATTTACAACATAAACAGGCTGAGCTATAGCAGGGACGTAACTAGGGAGGAGCAGAGGAGCAGGATTCAGGGGCGCTACTCGTTCTTTCGTAACGGCGCAATTTCGTGATTTATTATTTTATATTCTAAGAAAATAAGTTTCATATTTAATTACAATACATTCTGCATACCTTTGAAACCATTTTTATATAAAAAAAACAACTAAGAACGTCATGTTAAACTGCAAGGTTCGAGATCGAGGTTCAATTCCGACGGCGAAGTCGTGGTTGAAGTCTAATCTCAGGTTGAGGTTAAACTACCATTTTAACTACTTTCTCTATTTATATTACGAATGTAACCTACATCTCATTAGCACCCTTGTACACGAGAGAAACATCCTGTCCTCTTGTCGCCCTTAGGCATCTTTAGCTCAAACAATGGAAACTTAAATAATGCTTCAAAACTTTGTCAGAAGCAGAGTACAAGAAATAATGTTTTAAGTACTTCATTGATCATCAATTGTCATCAGGGGACCGTAAAAGTAAAAGGTACATCACTATGTCATAAGGTATGTTAATAATTTCCGTTTTCCTCACTTTGGCGCCGAACTGAACTGGCGCCGAAACATAGCCTGGGCCAAAATGGTGGCGCCGAAACTTAGCGGACCCGTGTAGGTGCCGAATTCCTCCAACTTCTGATACTTGAGCTCTTGCGATTTTTATAATTAGTTGTCTCAAGTAACAATTAATTAGTGTGGAATGTTAACTCTTATCCAAGATTACTATTTGTATCAAAGCACACATACACACACACACAAAGAAAATATATAATAAGTAAGAAAATCCCGACTAACATGTTTTTAATTAAAATTGGATTTAACAATGTTGACGTAGAGTAATCGTTTAGGTCTTAACCACCAAAATCCTGGCTGGGTATCGCCAAAACCTTTAACACCACAACCCAGGAATATAAATAGGGTCGCCAGGAGCCTAGAGTACCCACGCAACACATCTGACTACACTCTAGCTCTAAACATTTTCTACGCTCCAGACGAGCGGTGCAGAAATGTCTTCCAGATTTAAGAATATCTGGAAAAGATTATTCCAGATCCTTGTGATTGCTGCTAAAAGACAGTAAAGCTGTACGAGGGAGGAAATACCGATAAGGCGACACCTCCAATCTTTTTAATTAGATCGTCGGTTCACACTCTGAAGTACCAACTGGTTCAGATTAGCGATAGTCAAAGAAAGAAACGAAAATCTGTACTCGGGAATGATTTCATACGATGATACGCATAACAATTCATGTGTGACTCAAATTGCATCTTTAATCACTTCGAAGTACTTACTACAGGGTGGCAAAAGATCATGTCTTACCTTTACCTTAGTATGACCGACACCTGTAGTCTGGAATCGCAATTCCTGAAATAAAAACGATGAAAACGACGAACGGCGGTCAAAATATAACGTAAACGTCGTCTATCGCAAATGCAAATAATCTCTTCACACATCTCACATAATGGAGTCACTTCATATATCATAACGCTGTATCTTCAGAATTCAATATATAGTTCTTTCCCAAGTTTTCACATCACATCTGACCACTGACCTACAGATTTATGAACCAAACCTAATCTAATTAAAACGCATCTCTCAAAACGCTAGGATAACCGAAATAGATGAATAAATTAGTATCAATTGCATAGATAACGTAGTTTAATTTAAAGGAATATCATGGTAAACGTTAATTAAATCACTGCACAACACAAATAATATCACACACTGTATATGGTTACTCAACTAATACCTTACGTAATACCTAGTTAACTGAGAGGTTATATAGACTATGTTCTTTAAAAGAAACTCAAAGTGTTTAAGGAAATATAAAATTTCAAAAATGTCAATTTATTCATCTGAATTTACACAATATTAGCTTTCGGAGTTAATAATTTCGTTAAGATCAGAACAGAATTACGCTTGTGGTGTAGAAATAAAATAAAATTGTATCTTCTATTTTGTACACATTATGAATTAATTAAGAGAAAACGAAAGTTGATTTCGCAGATATATATGTTCATAATTTCTATAATAATTAATAAACTTTGCTGAAATTTTCACGATATAATCCAAAAACATTGCTATTAAATTTGGAAAAGGTTTTATAACATTATTTCATACACAAATGTAGTTATTACATAAAACATACCTTGAAGAAAGAAACCAGTTTGCCTTAAAGCAGGCGTGACGCCATGACAGCTGAATACTACGTTAGACTAATTAATCTTTGAATTAATATTGAAATACGCAAAAATAATGTTACAAATGTGACAATTAAACGGAGAATAGTGGCTGTAGTTGAAACCAATATTAAATAATCATTTCGAGGTTTTAAATTTACAATTAGGCCTAAAGTCCAAAATTATCAAAAAAACTGCATGTAAAAATGGTCAAACAAACATTGGCGTTGATTTGACCAATTGCAGTGATGTATGGTAGCTGTTAACATGGCTAAGCGGGAATTTTAAATATAAATGGAAACTGAGCCTGAATCGATTGTTGGCAATTGATTACTAGAATCGAACGACCCGATACTTAAAATTTAGGAATTCGGTTAATAGCGGCCCCATACTGAATTTAGAACATGTTACCCGTATTGACAAATAATCTTTGAAACCAAAATAATAATTTTATTGAAGTGTAAATTTCGAAATAAATTTATCGAGATGAAAAGTCTCAGTAGCACTTGTATCGAATTTTGCTCTTGTAATAACAACGAATATAATCCATCGGAATAGATGAAATAATATCGGAATATTCTTCAGTTTAGCTAAATTTTGGCGTGTATATTTACCAATTTGTAGTTAGGGCTTAGGAGATACAAACAACGGTAAAGCCCACACATCCATCCTTCGGGTCGGTAAAAATGGAACTAAAACTAACGTGGCGGGGAGAGCAGTTCTCCCATCAAACGGAGAAGAAGGCTGATTCACACCAATCAGCAAGAAACACAACGCCAAGCATTGACTAGGATCCAATCAAAATAAAGCACTAAATCCAAGTCAATGCAAACCTGAATAGATAAAGACAGAAAACAAAACGGAAAACTAAAACGGAACAAGCCCAAAGCGTGACTAAAACCAAACAAAGAGAAAATATATAGAAAGAGCACAAAAGGAAACAACATTACAAAGAAATAAAAGGGGAAGAAAAATAGAAATGGAACAGCAACTAGGCTGTTACAAGGTTACAATAAAAAAGAAGGTATGACGTCATTTAAAAAAAACTCAGTTGCGTTGAACCATGCCGCATTCCACACAGACATTACCAAGAAGCACAAAATCTGTGACTGAGTTGTGAGCTTTTCACTTTCTTTCACTGTCTGAAGGTTCACGAGCGCCTAGAGTTTGTGGATCTCCATGGTTTAAATCTAACACACTAGCCATTACCTCCAATTTTCTTTTACCCACGAAAGGGGACCTGATCGTATTCCGAAAGGGAACCTGATCTTGGCCATCAACATTAAAATTATGTCCAAATCGACCCTGCCGCTCTTTAGTCGTCGGTGCAGTTGGTTCAATGAATGCCTGGTCCAATGATCCATTGCAACCATGTCAGTTAAAATAATGTCATCCCCTATTTCCATTGGAATGCCAGTGACTATTCTACGTCATCAAAAGTCCAAGCAATTTGGAAGATCTCAGTCGTTTGGTTTTCCCTCTGTAGTTATTCCCAAGCATGTCCAAATTTGTGATTAGCATATAGTGCACCTTGTAGATAAGTTGTGATGATTGCAGTCTTGTAATCAAGGGGTTTAAACTGTTGGTCCCGTCCTTAAGACATCATCTTCAGCCGATGTAAGGCAATAGCAAATCATTATCGGCTCATCTTGCCCACCCAGCAAACCAGGTGACGGCAAACTTTTGTTCAGCGAAATTCAGCCAGGAAGACGTAGTAGGGTTTTGAAAAATCCCGACAAGGAGCCGACATCGGCAAGTGGGGGCTGGGCGAAGTTTCGCCCCTGTGCCGGCAAGTCGGGGGCACAACGACGGCCCGACCAAAATCCCTGTCTTAGTAGGCATTTGGCAAATCAGGACCTACCTTCGGGATCATCATAGAATAAAGCAAGCAACTTATTTTTACTGCAGTTGTAAGCATAATATTTTTGTCGACAATGTTTTTATATTATTTTTACTAATTCATTCGTTACTCCTGTGTATTACATTATTTTCTTTAATTCAGAATATTTCGTGGTGTCCTCAGATCATTCAACGTTAATTTAGCTGATTTCCCGACATCATACAATGATAAAAATTTGCACAGCGACGTAAGTCGGGTGACAATACAATATTCCATTGTTACTTTTATATATTTCTATATATTCTAAAGTATTTTGTAATTGAATGTATTGGAAATTTCTAAATTTTAAATACATTATATACAAGAAATATAGTTAACAGTATTCTGTTTAGAAGCAACACAAGAAAAATTGTATTATATTAAAATTGAGACAACACAAGAAAAACTTTAACAAAGATCTTAATTATAAATGAAAAGTAATTCGTTTATAACAGGAATTAAGTTTAACAAATTTGGAAGGCCACCATCACAATCACTGCAGATCGTCATCGTCAAATATATCTTCGAAATCATTGAAAAAGTCTGTATGAACTGCCTTCTCATTTGCCGCATAATACATTAACAGGTCATCAGAACTTCCTGCCTCTTCCATCTCCATGTATGGTCCAGTTCCTTCAGGAAACATTTCATCTGCTACAACGGTAGACTTCATGTTAACGGTTACCTACTTATAATTATGGATAATGACAAACGTTCCGTCAAAATCAAAATTACAGTAGGAATATCTCATCTAATTCCTTGCCTTTGGATATGGCTCCCTGGATTGAAGCTACATTACCTCTTTGAATTGCCATGCTTATTCTTTGGATAAGAAAGGTGCTTGCTCTATCATCACCAGATGATTCTGTGATACGCTTACCTATTTCTTTTATGAAGTTGAAGCCTTCTTTTCCCCATGAACCACTGGATTCGTAAGCAATGGTTACAAAATGGTACTTCTGTGCAAGATTTCTGTATTTTCTTCTTTTTTCAGCTTCTTTTCGACTGGCAATGTTTCCCGCTTGGATTGAGGAAAAAGGGAGGTTGGAAGGAGCGAACGTATCTGAGCAAGTGAAGTCCCAAATTAACGGTTTGCCTCTCTTCCTAGGTAACAGAGTCATCCCATCTGGTGTTTTACCGTCTGTTCTGCTACATCCAATAGGTTCTCGCACTGCAGAAATGCCAGCTGAGATTAGTGCTCTCATTATAAAGTCATTAACATTCGAGTGGCGAGGATGTCTACCTGCTCATTTTTATATATTTATATATTTTGAAAGCATATTTTAATATTTTTAAAAAAATATTAACTGTAAATACTAGCCTGCAACGTTGTGGAGTTTGACGGGTTGCAGAATACCCTAAGATTTGGGTAAAAAATAAGAAGGAAACTTTTTTAAAACACTTCTCTTAAACAAATCTTAAACAAAGTAAAAAAAAATGTTTATGCATGACCAAAAAGAAAAGTATGGGCGTACTCTCATATACAGATACTTTATAAATTCTTCAGTTAGCGCGCCACATGCGTTCCTTTTTAGTTATTCATAAACAAAATTATTTTTCATTATTATCTTCAAGTGGTTTTTAAATTAATTACTGCGTTCAATCAGTTTCCATTTCTTTCTGTTATTGTCATGTATGAATTCTGTGAGCTTAAATAATTATTAACCTGTAGTAATTATAATGTGAGTAGTATCTTTATTATAATTTCATCAGGGTCGTAAAGGTATGCAATCAATTCATAGGCTTCAGGAGGTCTCACATTTGAAAAAGTTTGCGAACCAATGTATTATACGAGAAAAAATAATTCATTATTTTCTGACCCAGAACTCTCTCATTTTCAAGTTATCTTATGAATCCCATTTCTTTACAAGGGTTGTTATCTGTTCATGGAGTCCATTTTATTTTGTACACAGATTGTTGTTCCGTAAAGAGAGGGTGATAAAGGTCAAATTAATGGACACCGTTGTGTTGCATGTTGTTCTATTGACTACTAATTGAAAGGCAAATAAACCCTTACAACTATAGCGAAGAAGTTACACACACACATACAGGGGGGAGATAATGTAAGGTTTACAATTCCTCTTTACCCCTCTTCGTTTTACAAGCAAGCCGTGTGTTTCCTCTTTTGTATGTACGTAAAAGGAGGCTCTCGTGCTTGTACTCCACTATCAATGGCTTGTTGGTTCGCCTTGTCTTTTGTTTTCCGTGTGGACAAGCATTGGCGTGGAAAGTGTGTGGTGGTGTAGAGTGCAGTCTGAGGTTACGAAGTCAGTCGCGTATAACTAATCAACTTAACTCGTGTTGTGCCGGAAGCGCGGTTTGTGTTTTCCTTTTTCTCCAGCCAACCCTGCAGAGGCAATTCAGTTGAAATGTTGCTTCTGAAAGGGGGAAAATTTTCTAGTCTGCGTTTTGGGGGAAATATTTCAGACAAAGGGTACACGTACTTACGAGAGAGAGAGAGAGATAGGCGGAGAGAAATTATGAATGGAGGTTGATTTTTGTAGAGAAAATTACAGAAATAAAACGATGAAAAAGAGGTTTCTTAGTATGTAAATTTTGTTTTCATTTTTTTTTTGTAAAAATCGTATTTTTTAAAATGACTTTCTGGAGAGACACACAGGTTTGAGCTCCGCTGGACATACTTGCCGAAGTTTTCCAGGATTTCCCTCTATTTCACCAGACGAATGCTGGTATGGTATCCCAGGGTTACTTCTTTTCTTCCTTGTTCCCGGAAGAGTGTTCGCCGTGGGAACTTTCAGATATGTGGTGTATGGGTTTCAGATAAACTGCATGTCTGGGCCACAAAATGTAGTTGAAATTTTTAAGAACACCCTTTGTTGTGTTGCACAGAGCTGAAACCGGGTCACCATGGGTGGGTGACTCGGTACGAAAGTTAACCCGAGTGGCCTGATCTGAGCAATCTGGGAATTTCAGCGTCTTATTTTTCGTTCTCTGGGGCTAACATATCCGGTCCTGGTCACCCCTTAAAGGAACGCTGTTCAAATGCAAGGAAATAATTAAAAACTCTGCCTGGTCTTCCTTGTTACCAAGTCTAAATCGGGCCAAGCAGGGTCCGAAGCCTAGACTCGGTGCCCCGATGACCTGGTTCATAACTTGACCCGAATGATCCGATGACCCGTTTCAACACTGGTGTTGAAAAATACATGGTGGTTTGTTCCCTTGTGCAAAAACGTAACAATTCTAAGGCAAAACAAATGTTTACCTCTTTTATCTTTGACGGCTATTTATCCACCACAACTGAAATGGGTCTCCGAGTCAATCGGGCGAAGTTTAGGACCGGGTCTATGCTTGGAACCTGGTCTGACCCGGAAACCTAAACAGAGATTTATTTTTTCGTTATACACTTTTGTGTTAAAACGTTTTGTTTCCTGCAAGAATGACTTGAACCGCCGGTGTTATCCCCAGAGCACGAAATACAACGCTTGTATATGATGCTGAAAACTTCCTAACATTAGTCATAACATATGGAAACAGTCTCATGTCCTCGCAAAGAACAATAATTCTCTCGAAGGTGCACAAGTACACACACCCTCGAAAAGGCTATTCCGATAGAATTTTGTATTTGACGTATTAAATAGTATAAAAGCATTAAAATCTTGTAAAACCCTCAAAATGAAGCTCCCGTCCATGGCTTACTTCTCAAGGCATGTCACAAACTATAATATTGATAGATTGAAAGCACAGGAAGAAGACCAGATCACCGGGTTAAGATTGGGCAACAGGGTTAATTTGGGTGAAGATTCGATCATCGGGTCACCGAGTGGCCATGACCGACTCTGTTGTTCACCATGACCGACACTGAATTATGACAAAATCAATTTTTTGCAAAAACTGAAATATCTGCTGAATTTAAAGAGATAAAAACAACTTAAAGAAATCAAGTTATAGGTACTTAAATGCTCTCTTTCTAGTATAAATAATTTTTCAGGTATCATTAACAAAACAGATGAAATTAAAGCGTAAAATTTGTGATTCAAAATACGAAAAATGCTATTTTCGGAGCTCAACTAAAGTATGAAAGATAAAAGTGGTATGACTTTAAATTTTTACATTACATCGGTCTTTGTGAAGAGAGTTTCGAGCCAAAAAGTCATTCCTTCTTGTGTAAGGAGGTCGGTAATAATGCTAAATTTCGAGAATCGCCCAAAATTGTGACGTTATATCTCAGGTGGGAGAGCTACCAAAGATCTGAAATTTTCAGGAAACCAAGTTCTATTCGGAAGCTAACCAAGCTATAAATTTGGAGCTTTAGACTTCTGTGTTAATGTAACTGCTATGAATTTACTGAAAGTACAGAAAATATATGAATGCATTATATTCACTATTATTTGAATCAAATATTAAAGTATTATTTGCATCTCTTTTAAAAGAAAACTGAAATTTCATTCCCAGGTTGTTCTGAAATTTAGTAGAAATTCCTCTGAGTTGACCTACTAAGTTCCAGAATAGGAATAAGCTGATGTTTTTTTATTTTCTTTTTAGTTAAAAGAAGAATGAAATACGCTTTAAATCTTCCATTTAAAAACCTTCTTCGTCTTTTTCGACTTCTGCTGCTGCTATGAAAACTTTACAATGAAATTTCAGTATTATTCAAGAGATGCAAATAGTACTTCAATATTTGATGTAAACAGTAGCGAATGTATTATATTCAGATTTTAGTTCTTTTCAGTAATTTATAGCAGTTATACCAGAAAAGTCTAGAACTTTAAATTTGTACGACAACCGATAAAGCTCTGTCGGATTTTCACGTTGTCAAATGGACGCGTTGCCCACACAGTTAGATCAGAGGGGAGACAGATAAGAGGAAGGTATCATGTTAGTGAGTGTTTCGTCTTGTAGATAGCTAGTAGCAGTCACCATATTTAAACGGTGACGTCAGTGAGAGCATGTCAAATATGGAAGCCCCAAACAGTTTAAAATTAGAACGAACGGTAGTACATCCGAAAAAAATATGCCTTGCATTTAATAGGGGTGTGGTAAATAGGCGGATTAGTACAACAATGGTTTAATAAATTTAAGGACAGCGATGAATCCCTCCGGAATCCACAACGCTGAGAACCATTCAAAACCACCTCCATCGGCTTCGTAAAAGGTATGAGAACTCCAGCTCAGAAAGCAGCACGGCTTGTGTTTCTTTCTTGTGCCATCAATGAAAGTATCCCTTTCTGGACAGAGTGCCCACTTGCGATGAGAAGTGAGTCTCCACGGCGCCGTCATTATTGGATTGCATCACATGAACCCATTTCCATACAACCAAAACCATCACAGCATCAACCCAAGATTAAGCTTTGTGTTTGGTAAACTGCTCGGGGTATCACACAAAGGAAACTACTGCCACCTGTCAAAATAAACATTGTAACTGTGTAATCACGGCATTTTGAAGTGTGAATGAGAAACTGAAAATTGTGAAGCCAGTGCTTGTGCATCGAAGAGGCATCATTCTGTTACAGGACAGCGCGAAGCCCACTCGTGGCACCATTATCCGACTTGATTTGGAATACTAACGCATCTTCGTTCCCTGAGATTGCATCTTTAGATTATCATTTGTTTTATTCGTTAGACAGCAATCTACGTGGACGGCGGTTCCTAAACTTCGACGAGGTGATAACGAGCTATTGACAACTTGTTTGGTTCACATTCCACTGATTACTTCCACCGTGCGATCCATAATCTATAAGAGCGTTAGAGATAGATCATTGCTACTGGTGGAAACTATTTATGATATTCCATGTACATCTTACTTCATGTTTTTCTTTGTAGGGTCAAAATCCGATAGAACTTTATTGGTTGCCTTAATTTTTTTTCTATTCTAAAGGATCAGTTACACAAGACATTTTAATTCTCAAGATAAGATAGTCCACGAGTTAGTCTACGGGACAGAGACAAAATAATTATAAATTTCACTCTCTCGTTTATCTTCACATCACCTGGTGTCAGTCCAGTCGAGCTAGGAATGAAGTGATACTGGAAGATGATGATGAATATCTACACCTTTAAACTCTTGCGGACGAATAACATGTAGTATCAGATACTCAGCTCGTACTCCGTGCTTTTCTCTGCTGTTAAGTCGAACGCAGAAAAAAATCATTGCATAATTATTTCATTGCTAGTTCGGTTAGACTGACACCAGATAGCGTGAAAGGCATTGATAAAATATATTTTGCTATCTACAATTTTTTTTATGTATGATTCGTAGATTTCCTGATTTTTATTTCAGAAGAATGGCTGAATATATTTTAATAGAACTAGGTTACGTCCAAACCGCACGCAGTTTATTACATTACAATAGAATAAGTTTATTCTCCTCAGCTACATATTATTTTAACTACGTAAAATATTTTTAAAAAGGGATTTCAGAAAGGAAATTTTAACAGCTGAAGTAGTAGGGAGAAAAAAAGCAACATAACAAGCATTTTCTAAATGAGTAAGATACTCGCTAGCGTCGAAGCTAGAAGAGGAATGTTGTGGGAAAGCTTATTTGGTTCACAACATGGTTGGAGTCTGCTTTTTCTCGTGAGAGTTGCGGCTGGAGAACTGGAGGCAATATGAGAGAAGTAGGTGGTTTTGGTTTTGCATCTAAACACTTGAGGGCTTCTATAAGTTTGTGTCTACGTATTATTATTATTATTATTATTAAAAGCGTACACTCTCGTATAATTATATCTGGAAGTTTATAAATATTTGCGTTGGAATATTTAATATATATTTTTTCTTACAGAGAAATTTCCACATGTCAGATAACTTCATTATAAAAACTGTTGTACTATGGTTCTATCTGAGCGAACATTAACTTTATAATTAATTATTACTTTGGCGAAATGTGAACTGGTAAATCCTGCATTGTAAAAAATATATATATATTTTAAATATTTTAAAATAATCTCTTGTATATATATATATATATCTCAACTCAGCCAACGTTTATTAACTTTTCTAACATTTCGTATTGCACATTTTAACTGAATCAAGCTTTATTTGCTTCTTCAGTATATTTGCATTCTGCGTCTTGACTGAATCTTTAACAACTTCTTCCACGCAATTTTTCATCCTTTAATCACTTTTGCTATACATTTTTCATTACACATCTCAACTGAGCGAACCCTTACTCAGTCTTCCTATACATTTTTCATTGTATATTTCATTAAGCTAACCTTTAATAACTTTTTCTACATTTTTATAATTGCACATCTTCAACTGTGTCAACCTTTTATCTCTTGTACACTTTTCACTTCATCCTACACTCAAAAAGTAATATGTTTGGAGTAACCATAAATTCCTATTTGTCATAGTTGAAATTGGAACAGCAATACTAAAGGTTGCAAACACAATACGTGCAAACGCCCCCCAACCTAAGATCCCAAAAGTGGATCACACAGACAAATAGGGTCTCCAGGAGTACCCACGCAACGCATCTAACCTAACCTCTAGCTCCAAACATTTTCTACACCCTAGACGAGCGGCGCAGAAATGCCTTCCAGATTTAAGAATATCTGGGAAAGAGGATTGCAGATCCTTGTGATCGCTGTAAAAAAAAAAATTAGATCGAGGGAGGAAATACCGGTAAGGCGACACCTCCAATCTTTTAATTAGATCGTCAGTTCATACTCTGAAGTACCAGCTGGTTCAGATTAGCGACAGATTAAGAAAGAAAAACGTAGATCTTTACTTGGGAAATAATCTCAAACGATGATACGCAAAACGACTCATATGTGACTCATACGGTGTCTTTACTCACTTCGAAGTCTACAGGGTGGCAAAAGACCATGTCTTACCATTACCTTAGTAGGGCCCACACCTGTAGTCTGGAATCGCAATTCCTGAAATAAAGACGAACGAACACAACGAATGACGGTCGCAACGCAATCCAAACGCAGTGTCATAACGCAAAACGCAAATAATATTTATTCACACAAATCACATGCTGGAGTCACTTCATATGTCAACGCAGAAATAACCAGAAATTCGATATATAGTTCCTTTCCCAAGTCATCACTTCTCAGCTGGCGAAAGAATCCTACCACTGGTCCACGGATTTATGAACCGATCTAATCTAATTAAAATAACATCACTTAAAACGATAGTGGCTGGAGTTGAAACCAAAATTATCGAACCATGTTGAATAAATTAAAATTTACTATTAACATGAAAACGGTACGCAAAGATGTCGAGCAGACATGTTGCTAATTTGATCAAGTAAGGAAAATATGCGGTAGCTGTCAAACATGGCTAACCGGGAATTTCGAATAGAATTAGGAAAACTGGAGACGAGAAATTGGCATATGATTATTAAAATCTAACGAACCGATATTTATAATGTAAGAATTCGGCCAATAGCGGCCCCATACTGAAATTTAGAACATATTGTACATATTGATAAATAATCTCAAAACAAAATAATATAAAATTTAATACGGTGAAAATTTCGAAATAATGATGTTGAAAAGTCCTGATAGCACTAGTATCGGTTTAATTCTTCTTAATACGATTTAATATATTGCATCGGAATAGACGAAATCAGACGAAATCGAAAATTATGTTAAATTTAGTGTTTATATCTACCTCTCGTAGAAAGGGCTTAGGAAGTACAGGTGACGGACAGCCCATGCATCCACTCGTCTCGTTTTAAAAATTGGAACTGAACTAACATGGCGTGGGAGAGCAGTTCTCCCAGCAAACGGAGAAGAAGGCTGATTCACACCAATCAGCAAAAAACAAGTCACGAAGCATTGACAAGGGCCAATCAAAAACAAGCGTTAGATCCAAGTCATTGCTGCGTGACTAACGAAAACCTGGATGGATAACGATAAAAATATCCAAAGAAAAATCCAAGCGGAACACGCTCAAAGAGTCTAAAACCAACCAAAGAGAATGAGCTAAAGAGAACACACAGAAAGAAAACAAAACGGAGACTAAGAAAATAAAAGGAGAGAAAAATAAAAATAAAAATGGAACAGCAACTAGGCTGTTACATACGCATTAATCAGTACTTAATTTCGCTGTAACGATATGTATAGTTAACACAACAATACTGTGTAATACTTTAGGTCAATTTTTAACAATATATATAGTTGTCGTAATTATGTATGGTCAGAGATAATTTCCCCATCGGTAATTGAACTATGCATTGTTGTATAATTACCTATAATGATAACAAAACATCTGAAACAGGAATTATACCATATAATATTACAATCACAGTATTGTTATTATAGCAATACACATAACCACGTGTATTGTTATGACAATACGTGTATTTGCAGCCCATAATATTGTTGTACCAATTTCACCTATGACAAGTAGGATTTTATGATTACTCCAACCATATTTTTGAGTAGTTAGTTATATCAACAATACCTTATTGTTGAAGGCACGATATTTTATGTAAATGACGTAAACATTGTGCTCATATGCCCCAATTGGTGGGTCATTCATAAACAATATAACATGTTGTCTTTTTACACTCACCTTTAAATTCTTCAAGTAAATCCATAAGATATTATCTTTTCTTCGTCATCCTTAGTTACTCCTCACACGTTCTTCTAATTTCTCTAAATTCGAACAAAGAACATGGCTTCCATGTAACTGTGTAGTCCTTGTGACTATACTTCTTCCATTTTCTGCGCATGCGCATCCAACAACCATACAGTATTATTCGAACAGCAATAAATATATTGTCAAACTTGTAGGGCATCAAGGAATATTGTTCAATCAGCCATACACATGATTTTCCCAACAATGTAAAATTTAGCGATAACTGTTTAGGAATTACAACTATACAACAATACCAGATATAGGCAACTTAGCACGAGGGTATTGTTACTGTAGCACAATTATGGTTACAATTACTATAAATTTTAACAATACAGCTTAGAAATGCAAACATAGCTGGATTTACTACAGCTTTATTTTCTGTGCAACTCAGTTAAGATTTAATCACCTCTACTGTAGCGTGGATTGAGGGAAGATGCCTATCGGGGAATTGTATAACTAGGACCCTAAATGGAAATCTTTCATGGCGTGAAAGAAATAGTCAGTATATTCTTTCACACTTTCAGGTCGGCGCTTAGAAAGGATCTAGAAGAATATTTATGTCATCGAAACGTGTAGAGATAAATACGTGAGACACACTCACCTTTGTTATTACAAAATGGTGCAGCTGTGATCTTTCTGGTCTCCAAATACATTTTGCAGAGGCGAAAATGCTTTTGGTTTCTATGGCACATATTCTAAAAAAATTGCACAAGTTACACAAGGCACACACGCACAAAATCATCGAATTTTTTACGAGTCAGCGACATAATCGGAGATTATAAAAATAGAACGACGCAATAAATAGGAGGGAAAATTGAAGGTTTCTAGGAGTAACAAGAGATAAAGTAAACTTTCTGACGTCATTGCCCAATGCTTAAGTGTTGATATCTCATAAGGAAATATGCTCTAGACACCCAATCAATTAAATATCCACATCAAAAACGACTTTTAGAAATTAACATACCAGCACGGGATAAAGCGTCAGTCGGATTCTAGATAACTCAAGCAACCGTCACGATATCACGTCGATCGGGCTGAACGTGTTAACGGGTTGTCGTGAATGTCGCGTAATCTGTCACGTGGAGACGAAGAAAGTTATTTGCAAAATAAAAATCTCTTTTTTTTATACCCTAAAAATCATTTCCTTTAATCTGTCAACAGTTTGGAATCGGACTAAATTCAGTGACAGGAGTAAATAAACTTGGATATGGTAGTTTTGACTGTCAAGTACTTTCTTAGACTGTATTACAAAAAAATCCCTTTCGGTAGGCCTACAGGCTGAGGTAGATCTCGAAGTTTTTTTTATTTTCAAAAATTCAAATCTCGCCTTATATGAGAGCTATCGAGAAATTATTTATAGATTTGTTGATTATTCATCAAGAGCTGTTCAACGATACCCCACAAGACG
>JAGDQP010004292.1:5403-24056 GCA_022664845.1 Lepisma saccharinum
TTGAGCTTTCAGAAAAAACAACTCGCAGAATTTGAGCTTTTAATATAAACGCTCATATGGATTTGACGACATCGATCTATATCGTTGATCGATATCGGCCAAGATATCGATAGACCGCCATCCAATATGCGGTCCATGTCGAACCATATGGATCGATGTCGTAAAACACAATATGCCAATATCGGCCGACGTGAAGGTGTTGCTTTGGCACCTTCAAATGGACTTAAATCGTTTATAATGAAAGCTCAAATTCTGAGAGTTGGTTCTATGAAAGCTAAAATTGTACTCAAATTCTGGAGCAAGTTTGAGAATTTGAGCTTTTGGTTGTGCTGGAGTGGGGAGTCAGTAGTACCGAAATGGACTTAGAGCATTTATATTGAGACCTCAAATTCTGAGAATTGTTTTTTTTTCTGAAAGCTCAAATTGTACTCAAATTCTGGAGCGAGTTTGAGAATTTGAGCTTTTGGTGGTCCTATCAACTTCACGCACTTCCTTTTTTCCTTTTTCTTTGTGGACTAATAGTTTTATAACTAACTAGCTCTATGACTTATGGAACTCGCAAGTTCATCGCCACAGTAACAAATGTTCGCCATTGGATTCTATCCTGGGCAATATCTAGCTAGTTTTCATCACGAACACCTACTTCTCCAAAATTTCTTCTAATATTTTCCTCCCAACGACGTCTCGGTCTTCCCAATGGTCTCCTTCCGTCCGGCCTTGCAACCAGGATAGAATTTAATCTTCATTATTCCCCATCCGAGCTACATGGCCTGCCAACCTTAGTCGTCGCGATATCATCATTTTTACAGCATCTGGTGAATCGTACAGTCCGTGGAGTTCTTCATTATGCAGTCTCCTCCACTCTCCAGTCATGTCGTCCCGTTTCGGCTCGTATATCTTTCTCAAAACCTTATTTTCAAGCACACGTAATTTATGTTCATCTGCTAGGGTCGTACTCCAACTTTCGCAACCGTAAAGTATTACCGGCAGAATAGCCGTTCTGTATACTTTCAATTTCAATTTCCTTGATATTAGTCGCGATGTTAGAAGTTTTTGGACTTTCCTTCATTGCCTGTGCTTCGGCTTGTTATGTATTTTGTTTTATGTCTATGTTCACCTGTGGACCTATCTCATAGCACGCTTATACTAAGACATCAGTGTTACTTTGTAGTGCATCTATATCGTCCGCTATTAAATTTACATCATCAGCGTATACAAACAGTTGATTCAAACCATTCAATGATAGTGCTTTTTTGCCCCTTTAGTTTTTAAAACAGCATAATCTAACGCAAAGTTAAACAGTAGTGGTGACAAGTCATCGCCTTGCGAATCTTGAAACTATCTGACATATTATTACCTATCAGTACTGTGCTTATGGGGTCGCTGAGACACATCTTCACTAGTTGAACTAATTCTTTTGGAATTCCAAATCCTATCTGGATACTGTATAACTTTTCCCTTTTGATAGAATCATATGCTTTCTTTAAATCAATGAATAGCTGGTGAACTGTCCCATTGTATTCCCATTTCTTCTCCAAAATTTGTCTCAAGGCGAAAATCTGGTCCAACGTGGATCTATTTCTTCTAAATCTACATTGGTGATCTCCAATTATTTCATCTCCGTATACACTTAGCCGTGTTAACAGAATATTATTTAATACCTTGTAACAGTTTGGAAGTAACGAGATTTCGCGGTATTATTACAGTCCGATTTATCGCCTTTTTTGTAAATCGGAACTGTTATTGAGGATTTCCAATCCTTTTGGGAGCTCCTCCTTTCTCCATATAGCATTTATCAAATTATGTAGTTCCTTGATTAGTGCCGTTCCTCTTGCTTTAATTAATTCGGCTGGAATATTGTCTATTCCTGGTGATTTGAAATTTTTCAATTTCTTTACCGACATTTCGATCTCGATCTCGCTAGGTTCGAGAATCCACGGCTCTGCGGTATGAATTTGAAATTCCTCTGTTTGTTCCCTGATGTATACATTAAAGCGTTTGAGGAAATAACGTTTCCACACATCGAAAATTTTTAATCTGATCCGCCTGAAGATCTCTAAGTTCATTTCTAATCATTCCTAACATCGGCTGATAACCTTTTTTTAACGAGTTTACCCCTTTGTATAGATCTCGTGTGTTATTTGTCTTGCCGTTTTCCTCAATCTCCTGAATCTTCTGCGTCAGATATTCTCGCTTTTTGTTTCTGAACCCGAGTGTAGACGTTTCGTTTCGGGTTACTGTAGTGGTTAGTATTTGCTTCGCTTTTATTACTTAGCCATCGTTGCCTGGCTTGTTTTCGTATTTCATGAACCTTAAGGCATTCTTTATCAAACCAAGGTTTGTTTTTCTGTTGTTTGTTCTCACCTACACGTTCCTTCGCTGCGCTCTTAATTGATTCACGAATTGCCTCCCACATCTTACTTACATCAATTTCATTATTAATATTATCATTATTATTAGTCAAGTCGGCTAGGATTTCGAACCTATTTAAGTGTTCGAGTTGGTAATCTGCTTTTATGCTCGGATTATTTAATCGTTTAACTTCAAATTTCAGTTGTTGTGACCTCTTGTTTTCTCTGTTCGCGCTGCATAACTTTTCCCTTACTTTTGTGATGACTAATTGATGGTCGGTGTCACCTTCCGGTCCTCTGTACGACCTAGCATCCATGATGTTAGTGTGTCTTCGTCTATCTACTAATACGTGATCGACCGGGTTGAGAGTTTTGCCGTCCGGAGATACCCATGTATATTTGTGTATATCTTTGTGTTCCAAGTACGTGCTCTTTACCAGTAGGTTTTTCGAAATCGCGAAAGTTATGTTTTTCTCCATTGTTGTTGGTTTTATATAGGCTATGTGAAGTAGGTAGATTTTATACCAAATTATTGATATGTTTTAGAATAGTCTAGTTATACAACCCAATTCAATTTTAACTAAATTCAGAAAAGGTGAATACTTGGATGGTAACAGAAAACTAAATTTCATTAAATTACCAAAGATCTCTTTTCACTAAATACTTGCTGCATGTTGGTGAAAAACAAGCTAGGCCCGGTCTTCCTCCAGTGCCTCCTGTGGCCCGGCCTTCCTCCAGTTGAAAAACTAGGCCCGCATGTTATTTTTTGCCGTCATCTTGTTGCTCGCTATTGTCTTCTTTGCCGCTACCTTGAAATGCCTACGATCAAGTACTCCAGTAATACGTAACGATTAGAAATCGTGACTTGAGCCCGTCCTTGTATTCTCTTTCTACGGCCACCATTTTCTTTTCTGCCGCCGTCTTGAAATTCTTATGACCACGTACTTCAGTAATCGGACCCATCCTGCCCCCTCCAATATGGAGCTCGCAGAAGAACCCCCAATTTTGCAGTTTTTGAATATTCCCTTTGGCGCCCCCTGGGGCGGGCAGGCGACCCCATGAAATTATAAGCCTATAACCTGTAGGTGACTAAGGTTACTCGATTCGGTTCACCCCTTTAGAATATTAGCGTGATCACACTTCATCACTTTCCCGTTGGCTTCCATTTTCTTTTGGCCGCCAACTTGAAATGAAATGGTGCGACTGACAACTTTTGCCTTTCTGTTGTCTGTGGCACTAACTTAAAGTGTGTGTAAAAGATCATAGCTCTATCTTGCGCCCTTCGGTTGGCATAAAAACACACACACATGACAAATAATATTCGAAGTTTCGAGTATTTCCGAGATTTCTGTAACAATCAAATCTTCAAAATTACCCGAAATTTTGATAATATTTGAACTTTCGATAATACCCGAAACTTCGATAATATTCGAACTTTTGATAATACCCGAAACTTCGATAATTCTCGAACTTTCGATAATACCCGGAACTTCGATAATACCCGAAACTTCGGTAATACTCGAACTTTCGATAATACCCGAACTTTCGAAAATACCCGAAACTTCGATAATTTCAAATACTCGAACGGTTTCGAGTAGCCGATGATAACTCGATAAATTTTCACACCCGAAGTTCGATAGGTCCTCAGCCTACTGGAAGTCTTTGTAATTTGCGATAGAGGTCACCTTGATGCAAAGGCTCGCTCGTTTGCCTTTTTCAAACAGTTCTGTGAGTTGACGTTCGGAGGCGCTACTTGTCCTTGTAGCAAGCCTGATGATGTGTTTCATTCCCGGAAGGAAGCACTTGGTAAGTTGGTTTTCTGGTATTAGCCTACATAGTACCTTCTGGTTTTTGCACTGACCTCGATACAGCAAAATGGAGTGAAACGGAGAGTGATTGTGAAATAGCGTCGTGTTATAACTTCAAATATGAGTAACGTTGGAAGTTTAAACGAGGAGCTTCGTTGGAAGTCAAGTTGAAACGTCATTCAGGATTCTAAGACATCATGTTAGTTTAAAAGGAGAGCAGTACAATTGTATAACTAAACCACTAAGTTGTGGTGTGATTTAAAACTGAGGCGAGTGTCAAAGTAATTATTTAAATAAAGGATTATCACTCACGAATGTGTATGTTCAGGTGGCTAAATAAATTGACCATTTTTGTCAGTGGGAGTTGCCCAATCGAAACCGGTATAAAAGTGTTTCTAATGGGGACGCGGTCTGCAACTTCTCTTGCTTTTCACTTGAGGAGTAAATAAATTTATTGGGTCTAAAATAGTGTTAAAGAATGAAACTACCGTGATACATATTTCGACGACCACTAGACCCGTAACAACAATATCATATGAGGTAAAACATACATGTGTGTTTTGTATATGTGTGTATATGTTTTTGTGTGTAATTTCCCCTATTAATTATTCAGTGCACAGTAGTTAAGTGAAGCACATACATATCCTATGACGCGGTATTAGGGTCTAATATACTAGATTAGCAATCAGTCACAAACGTAATAAGATATGATGTCATAATATTGATTTAAATACGTTGAAATATATGCCATTATAATTGAGCGATCAAAATGTAATAAACTATGATTTGCTCAACATGACAAAGTCTGCAAGTCTAATCAAACTATCGATAGTGGATCACGTGACAGAGCTTGCCGGCGTCATCCTGGCATATAGTTATATTTCAATATCTCCCGTTTCACTAGGTGTACCAAGCTGATATATACAATGTCTAGCTGAGAATGACACAGGTAACTTCAAATCGCAATTACGAAGGCGATATAGTCTGTGACCACACAATTTATAACCACCAACGTTACGCATAATGTATGTAATTCCTATATAAACAACATGGAGAAAATAGCATAGACATTTTTTGTTCTTATTTAGAGATGAGGTACATGAAAAATAACTGCAGATTCGTGTTTTCCATGTCGAGATCGATAAAAAACAGACTCCATCACGACGTCTAAATGAACCCATTATTGGCCATTTTCGTTTTTTGGAAACAAAAAATGGAATTATGTTGGAGTTGTGGAATAAACGGCGTTTGGCTCAGAGTGACATTGCAAAAATAATAACTATCTCACAGTTGCTACGTCACAAAGTACAAGCCCCCATCTTGGGAAAATAATTAAATTTCAATATTTCCCATTTTAATAAAAGTATCGAGGTGGAGTAAAGGATTTGTAGTTCAGGTAGTCAAACCTCATCTTAAGGAAACGTAAGGCATTTTGGGAGGTAAAACGGCCCTGTCCCAAAAATATATTTTAGCACCAGCAACCTCTTACATGTCATTAATTTGCATCTGCGACGACATTCTTACTCTGGACAAAATAATTTGATTCGCATTATAAACGTCAACTCGCTCGGCTCAATTTTGTAGACATCGCCAAAGATGAATGCGTTCTAGTATCAACAGCAGCTATTTTGCTAATTTCTGACCTTATTGTGATAACACTTCTACATACAATAATTTACAATCTTCTCATCTTTAAGCCCTTCATTCTTCACATTCTAAAGGTTATTTAGAAAGTGAAAGGTTTCTACAAAAATCACCCAATACGTACAACCAACAATTAATTCTATTGGAATAATATGTTAGAATACTTTTAGACTATGGCAGTCAATCAGGGTAGGTAGTAAGAGAACAAAAGTATTGAACAACACTTTTGAAAGTAGGAACGTTTTGTATTAATACGGTGTTGCTCCACCTTTAGCACGCAATACAGCTTGAATTCTGGACGGAATATACCGATAGAAGTCCTGAATTGTGGTGAGTGGAATTTGAAGCCATTCTTCATGCAGCATAGACTGGAAATTGACGCCGAAACCGTTTTTCCGAAACAGCCCACAGAGGCTCGATGATATTCAGATCTTGGGACTGTGCGGGCCAAGAAAGTTTTTGAACCTCATCAGTATGCTTCTGAAACTACTCTTGAACAGGACTAGTGGTGTCAATGGGAGCATTATTATCCTAGAACATGGCATTCCTGTCTGGAAATAAATTTTGCACTATTGGGTGAATCCAGTTACCCAATAGTTCTCTATACACTGCTGCTGTGACAGATCCGTGTAACATGACAATAGATCTGCAGAAAACTAAGATATAGCACCCCATACCTTAACAGACCAGTCACCACGTTTGATAGTCGGGCTGATACAATTCCCATCGTATGCTTTATAGGTTGTTCACCAGACAAACACATTTCGAGTAGTGGAGATTAGGGTAAAGGGTGACTTGTCTGATCATACGACATGTTACCAGTCCGCTAACGCCCACGTTTTGTGAGCATTGAACCACGTATGTAGCCTTTGAGCATTTTTGTCTGTTATTAGGAGCTTGGGAATAGCAGTACGCCCATGAATACCCATTTTATGCACTTCCCGCCCCATTATTTTGGATCACACTGGGGTGCAGATTAAGTTCTGTAGTCACTTTCTCGGTCCTTGTTTTCTTCTGCGACGTCACAATCCGCTTCAAGGCCCGGCAGTTCTTATAATGTAGCTTGGTCTTTTGATCACTATTGTGATTCACCGGCCCTTTTTTACCGTGCATTGTGTATGCTGTGATGACTCTCGAGACCGTGCCTTGTGTTGCACTGCATCACGTCGCCGTTTTGCTCACAGATACTCCAGCTAACGGGCACTCACAATTAGGCCGCTTTGAAACTCCGTCAAGTTGGACTTACTGGTCACTCACCACACCTGCGCAACCACACTGCTTCACTCTATTATTACCTGGAACAAACAAGGGACTGTTGATTTACGCAGTGCTCAGTGTTACCAAGTAGATTTAAAGTATTTTCGCTGTTGACAAGCTTTTCCATTTTGTCCAATACCTGTATTTAACATTAAAGGTTTCACAGTGAAACTGTGAAGAGACAATAATTGGCGTGATATGGTCGGAAAAGAGCGATACAATACTAAACCGCAAGTGGAGAGTGCTTCTGTCTCAACTACATAACTAAAATACGTTATAAACATGTTTCCACTTTTGAAAAATCAGTAAAATTAAATAAACTCATAGTATCAAAAAGTAGGACAAATACTTTAAGGAATCCTTCATTTTGTCTGAGAACAGAAAGCTTGTTAGTCATAATTTGTCTCCATCTGTATTTCTTTATGTATTAGGATGTTTTCATCCACATTGAAACAAAGTAGATGATATGACTATTTTTATAATCAAATCGTGCTTAAGGGTACTCTAGTTTGGCGTCAAGATTATGTCCGAGGAAAAAGTAGCTTTACGCTTTAACTAGTGTATAAACGGTTCATGTATTTATAGGGATTAAGTTGTATCGAAACTATTTTATATGTATTTTCCGATGTTTATTGGTTTAAAATATTCAATTCTCAAACCGCAATCATATTCTCTAAACATAATTTTTTTTAAAGATTCCTGTAAGAAAGTATTAGTTTATGAGTATCTTCAAATTAATGAACCAATATTTTGACTGACATTTATGCTATCGGTATACATCATAATTCAAGTCAATTTAGTTTTTAAAGGCAAACATAATTTTTTCAATTAATAAAAATACACAGGCAAGGAAGCATCCAGCTGCTAAAAGAATGAAATTTCCTAGCAGAGATTCGATGCTCACAACTGTTGGCCCAGAGCTACTTGTTACTTGTACGAAGAGAAGAGCCGTGGTCTGATTGGAGTAGAGAGACGTCATGTGGTTTTCCCAAAACTTTATAACGCCTGCTTCAAACAAAATATGAATCACTTTGTTAAACTTTTCTGTATATGGTGAATAGCGTTGGAACAACATTATTATATCAGTTACGTAAATACTCTCTTTCATTATTTGTAACCCTTTTAGTGCATTATTTTCAACAAGTTCTACGTTCGCAATGTTTCCGGATTCTAAATATTCAACGAATATCCCGTAATTACCTGAATAAACTTTCTCGTTCATAGTACTTCCATCATCAAACTCAAATTTCTCCAATAACTTTTGTTCTGTGGAACGTTCATCAGTAGCGCCCTCTTCTAACATTTCATACATACCTGTCTCATAGCTTGTCCACAACAGTTTACTATTTACAAAATCTTCCACATATTCAATCCCACGCTCGTATAACGGCACTGTGAGAAAGGATACTAATTTACTGGAATACGCACAAGAAATTATAATAAATGTAATGAGAGTCCATACAACAATGTGACGAATAGCATAGTCCCGTGGTAATATTACACCCAACTGTGCTAACGAGCTCGTTACAGTCAGTAAGCATTGTTGGAAACTCAAGTATTTACTTGCAGGGCGGAGCGGAAACAGCATTTTTAATATATTAGCACAAATATAAAGTATTATGGCAGATAATGTACTGAATACAATAAGTGATACCCAAACATAGAGTTCCAATGGAAGAAATACCGTAGAGGTTGTTCCCTTCTGCTGGGCATGAGGTACCAAAAGTATCAGACGCAACTTCATGTAAGGTACAGAAAAGTCCAAAGGTCCAGTTCCTTCATATTGAAGCCAACATCCCGATAATCCAATATCAGCATCCCCATTAATGATATCTGCCAACATTCCAGTTGCTGATCCATTATCCAGATAATCACCCCACTCATCCTCAGGAAGAGTAACTGTCCAACTGAAATTATAAACATTTGCTAATTCACCTAATATTAACATATCTACTCCAGAGTAGTTTATATTTACAGAGAGACAATCACTTGAGAATACTACGAATGGAATATAAGGTGTAGTTGTCACAACAAGCTCTCTAGTATTCATGTTGTCAATTTTGTCCAGGAATATATTCTGATTTTGTTGAAAATAATGTTTCTCCCAGATGTCTACAAGTACTACATCGTCATTGTAAGTAAATATTTCATACATTCCAAATAGATTTTCGGAATAGTTAATGACCACCAAATTTGGGATATAGTATGAAGTGTTTTCATTTAACAGATATAACAACGAGTTGCTGTGACTACACGGAACTGCCAAAAACAAGCACCTTCTATTCACAAAAGTGTTGTACTGAGCAGTTTGAAGAAATTGTGTTAATATGTCATTCTCTGCTACAATTAAAATATATGCATAACAATTCATTTCAATTGCATTCTGAAAAATAATGTCCAGACTTTCAGACAGACTGTCATCTTCAAAGGTCTCTGATACATGGATCAAGAGCACTGGCTGAAATATTTCTTCCTGTGAAAGAATTCGTAGAATGTCTGTCACTTGGCAATGACCAAACACAATTGCCATTATACATCTTGGATTGATTAGATATTGTTTGTTTATTACAGAAAACATATTTGAGAAATACGAACTGGTAGTATTCATGGTTTCTTCTAGCAGGAGACATGCTAAGTGTTGTGTATAGAAGCTGCACAAACAGGAAATCATAACTGTAGTTGCAGTAGTTTTCATCTTAGAGGTGTCTGAAAAAAAAAGAAAAATCATTATAACCTTCAAAAGTATTACCAATTTCTATCAGAAGTACATTGTCACTTCTTTTCAAAATGAAAATTTATAAGTTCTGCAAACATTTCCTGTTTATAGGTAGTAACATGGCCGTTACTTGGTCATTGTGTCATGTTGAAGAAATCATGTAAAAGTATATTTGTTGGTAATTAGCTAACTAGTAATTAATTTTGTACCTGCAAAACTGATATAATTGTATGCGCATTGGTATGTTAGGAATGCAACCTTTACTTAAGAATTATTTCAACTATCCTTATAGGAAACACTTTATTTGACTTGGTATTTGAATTTCCCTCGTTTCAGCATTTTTTCCCAATTTTAAATTTCGGAACATTTGTGAAACTTAGTAATTTTGACTAGCCTTGTAAGAAGTCTCGTAGCCGGTCCCTACCGTATATCGTTAGTTACAAACCACTGTTAACTGTCTATAAATGGGAGTCCTTCTTCAGTTCAAAAATCTTTGATTTTTCAGTTTTTGGCGAAAATATAGCAGCACTAACAGAGAGCAGAGGACGCAAAGAGAGCTCCAGGACTGTAGAAATATACAAAGCAACCAACACATTTCTTGCCGTTTTTCACGTTGCGTGGGAAGACATGATCACTGATACGGAAATAAGTGTCTTAGGTGCTGAAAAAGAGAACTGGCTCGGAGTGGAAACATTAACTATTGGCAAGATAGGCACTTTGAACAGTCACAGTAGTCATATCTCATACCTTAGGCGAAGACAAATAGAGGCGTCGATGTACCTCGTCCTTTAAGATTCTTGTTATGGCTTTAAGGCTGGCTTTTCCACAGTCGAATCAAGTCACCGAATACCTAATGCCTTGGGCATAATGCTGTGAATAAACACGCCGCTAAGCATTGGTTCCGAAAATTCGAGTCAAGGTATTTGTTCTTGTGTGAGGAAACCTACAGTGGGCGCCAACAGGCGTTGGATGACGAGACCCTAAACTTGGATGTCAACGCGAGACCCTGTGCCTCAGTCCACAACACCATATCTATATCCACGCAAGATCATGCTTTGTATCTAGCGGACTGATCGCCAGGTGGTGCACAACGAGCTGCTACCTCCGAACCGAACCAACGAGCTGTTACCTCCGGACGTATACTCGCAGCAGTTGGAACGTGTGCAACATTACTGCAGCAGAGGTGGTCAGAATTGGTGAATTGCACGGGTGTACTGTTCCTTACCAATAATGCCAGGCTGCATGTGGCGCGAGCTACCAGGGATACCATACAGCGACTTCTTCACCGTGTATGCACCGTGCAAGACACCGTGCTATGCACCGTATTCCCGGACCATGCGCCAAAAGATTACATAATCGTTTCCATTTCCTAGACAACCACTTTCGTGGGATATCTGTCGCCAATGAGGTGGAACTGCGGTAAGCACTTACGGCTTTTTTGCGTCCAAAACCTCCCAGTTTTATCTGCAGGGCAGTTCTCTGCTGCAGGAACGTTGGCAAAAGATACCAATGGAGATTACTTTGATGACTAACGGTAAGTAACATATTCTATCGACCTTTGTGTTTCTATCAAAAAATAGCAATATTTTTTTTGAACACATTGTAATGTTGTGTCAAGTACTTTGAGGGAGTGCGGGTGTCGTATCTTGAGGGTAATAGATTAGTTGATATTTACAAGAACCAATTTAAGATCAGGGATTTTGTTCCAGCACAACATTCAAGAAGAAGTTTGACAGAGAGCATGAGTACGGTGTCTTCAGCAGCTTCATAGTGATTTGTGTTTGGCTGAAGCCTTTTTTGTACATCGTTATAATGTTTTGGATTTGTTTCAACAAGGTAAGGTAAACATCTGGAGCTTGAATTCATATCACTAATGGTATCTTAATTTAAGGGAAATATCCATGACTCGACCCAGAGATTAGTTAGAAAGATTAGGTAACAGACACTCTGTTAGTATTTTATGTTGTACATTCTAATTGTAGTTTGAATTCACTTTTAATATATCTTTTACTTTGTTTTTAACAAATACGTTTAGAAAGCCCATGGTACTTTTCTCAACACGTCTATTCGTGTCGTCGTTTATCGATGAGCGATTTGCTTTCTCCTTTTTCTCTTTTGTAATATACTGTATCGTGCATTTGTCGTATACACGCAAACTGTATCGAGTATTTGGATCAATATAATATTTTCACATCAGCAAATCATAAATTAAAAATAAACTTAGTTCATAATGTTTTGCCATGTATCCTGGGGAACAGTTTACGCCAAGTTAAAACAAATACTGAAGAGATTACCCTAGATTCCGCCAGATGGCGTTGCAGTCATTTGATCACAAACTTTGAAACTAAAACGTGTCTCAAGATTTTTTTGCCAATCTGGTACGGATTAAGTAAGTGCTTTGGAAATCAGAATAACAAATAATAACGAAGCAACAGTAACAAATAACGAAGCAACAATACAGAATTTGGAACAATTTGAATAAATAATTATACTTCATTTAGGTCTAGTGGTAAGGTTGCCATAATATTTGTGAACTAAATATGGATAAATTAGCTTATAGACCATTTATTTAAATAGAACCAAACTCCGAACAATTACTTGCAGAACCAATATGAGAAACATACTTAATATACCTAGGGCTCCAGAAATTTTAAACTAAAAATAGTATATATGGATGAATGCTATTTGTTTTCAAAAATTACTTTGTACATCATTATTTGATACAGTATCAAATTTTAGCAAATACGTGTTAAACTTGTTAACGTAAATAAAAAATGAAAGTGTATATTTCTTACCTTCTGTATCAGACCTGAATTTATTTTTTTTCTTACATTTTTGCTCTCAGAAGTATATTGTTCACACCTTTAATAATATCAGTGAATTTATTGTATAGTGTGCCTATGTTTATGTTTGTTTTCATTTTCATAATGTTCCAGGGTGCTCACCTCCAACCTATTTTCTTCTGTGTTCATAATTCTCTAAAACACTAAATAACCTTTCAAAATATTGTATATTTGTTCCTGGTGGTGTTAAAACAAGTACCAAACATTATCTAACAGTGTTGACTGAAAGCCAGATTGTTTGAAATCTTTCATTCCACTTCATCATACATTGACAAGTCACACGATTAACTTTCCAATTTTCGAGTTTGTTTCTACGAACTTTCTCGCTGAACAACACGAGTTAAAATTGCATTATCCTCACTCGTTGATAAGGATCTTCCTCCTGTCACATGCTGGTAAGATGCCCAATAATGAAGAAACTTCTCAAAAGACAAACTTTTGAAGCATGAAATGTTCCATCATTTTAGCATCACTGAAGAAGCGTTTGGACCAATTCTCCAAACACGATATTATTTGCGTATAAAACCTAGTAATTACTGACGTAACATGTGCTTTTTCAGAATGTTCTTACTTTCAACTTTCGTTAGCAATATATGTGCCGAAAATTGCATAAAATTTTATTCTATTCTGTTTCTTAACTTTGAGAGCAAATTGAAGTATTACATCTACACTTCCACTGCTGTAATATTGCTTTTCAGTATATGTTCAATAGTTTTACGCCACAATACCTGAAGTTGTGACTGCTAAAAATAATAAACGAAACTCGGAGAAAATAATATAATTGTAACGGAGGCTTTATCATTACTCAAGAAACATGATTCCAATGATATGATTCATTCATACAATTTTAGGATAAAAAAGGAAAGAACTGGAAATCACAATTTGCATTACAAACGTACGTACGAAGTATTACCATTGCTCACGTGCACGGACGTCCTCTTTACGTTTCTGCTTACATTTCTCCTATAAGACAACGTTGTCAACTTATCGAAATTGTCTACCCTACCCGTTAGGGTACCGTTGTCAACCCTAACGGAGAGAATAGCGAATTATCGACTTTACCTGCACTGATGGATTTTACATTCTTCTACGGTACACGCCATTTCAGATACTCGGAATACGAAAAATCAAATATTGCCTTAAATTGGGAATTATCACATACGCTAATCACTATGCAAACACACAACACAAAAACTAATTTACAGAGAAAACCAAATGGCATAATTACCAAATTTACAGTACAATGACTCATTTCTTCTTATCAGGGAAGTAGGGAATAGAAATCCAAGCTTTCGACCATTAAATGATAATAATGGCTCAGTAGTAATTATCAGTAGTATAGTACTAATCACCATTGTCGTAATTTTTCCATCTCAAAGTCCCAGAGTAAATAATTTATAAGAACAAACACTTATCATTTTCTTACGCGGTGTACTCTGATATTTAGCCGACTACCAAGCAAATATAAAATATTAATATTTTGGTTCGTTGTGGGGATCCAGGGAAATTTTGTAACGAAATTTTAATTATGGCGAAGGGATGTGAACATCCCTGGTTGTAACTAGGGCTGTTTTAACATCATTGTAAGGCCCCTGGGCAGAGCAATATACTAGAGCTCCCACCTGCGCACATACCCACATTTAGCATTTAATAGTTAAACCACACCTAAACTTCATACTCAATGATTGCGTTTTCATACAGTGATTCAAAGTACAGGACAAACTAATCTGAATATCTGTATACGATAAAAGCGAAGAAAGAAAAAAAAATCTGTTTATTGTTTGAGGAAATTCTAAATCGTAAATAATCATATGTGCAGCAGATAATTGATTTCGCAAGAGTTAGTTTCAAGTAGATTCCACGTTTGATAAAACAGTCAATATTGCTATACAGTTTGAGACTGTTGAACGACATACTTGTATATTATGTTCACAACGTTTCAGATTGGAAATAGTTTTGAGGAAAGTAAAGTCACTTACAATAATAAGTGGAGGTTGGAGTTGTAAGAAATACTACATCTTTCCTTCAGGATAATTGCTTCTCTATACTCCCAATAGTTAGACAGTACAAATATGCGCCAAAACATGGACTGCCAGGATATTTGAAGGATGAAAGATGAGTCGATGAGTATCATTTAGAGATAGGTAATCAGAAATTCCATTCACGTTAAGTTCTAGAAGATGGGAATTAATGCAAAGAAAAGGAAAATACTAATATGAACATCATGCAGGAATCATCATTATGCAATGCGTCAAAAAAATTGTTCAAGCCTCCCACACACGTAGGGAGGGAGAGAGAGGATAAAAGCAAAACTGTTTCAAAGAATTTACTTTTATATTTAGGAACACAAACAGTTATACTTACCCTCTCCTTCTCACAGGAAGACAGAGCGAAAAAGAGAGAAAATTTACACATACAAATACAACCGATCAAAACAGAGAAATAGAACTAAAGGAAGAGACAAACACGATAAGATCTAAAACAAATGAGAGAGAAAGCGATATTAACCATGAAACAATTTCATTGATGTATTACGATCACACACATACTTATTAATCTCTCGACTGTCCAATGATTTGGATTCGCAGCCAGCATCATTCTCCTACAAGTAGAGTTTTTAAAAAGTCGTGGTTTAACTGAGAATTAAACCTAGATCTTCTGACTTAAATTCCAACGATTTAACCACTATAGTTCATCGGTCTTAGTTCTCTACTTATTGAGATCGTGTTATTATTGTATTTGTCGGAGTCGTAAGAATGAAAATTCACGCCGGTGGCGTGGAAAAGTCTTATTCACTACTTTGTATGTCTGTGTAGAAGCTTTTGCAAGGTCACACTCAGTTTGAAGTAATACGTAAGACTGCGTGGTTACAAATTCTATACTTTAGTCATTTCATGAAAAGAAGTTACTATTGTCTTATTGACTAGCAGGAAAAGTATTCTAGTCCCGATCAGGACTCGAACTCATGTTTCTTTCGCGTTGATTTACAAGGGAAACGCCTTAACCAGGAACTATTTTTACAGCTCAGAAGATATTGCCTAGATTTGTCTTATTAAAACACTACCTGATTGAGTCACGCGAAGTGAACCATAGTTAAACTTTCTACTTGTGTGGGAAATTACATTTATTTCCATCTACGCAGCTGCTATCGTAAGAGAACCAGCCTGTTATTCCTTTTCTTTGGTTACGCACTTAGTCTTTCCTCCATAAATTCTCGTTTAAATCCACAACGTATATTTTTCATGTAAAAGCAGTATAATAATTCACTTTGTTAAAACAGCTTTTCTTATTGATGAACAGTATTATTATCAGAATTAAGTGTTATAAACATTTCTTCTCATACTTTATGGGCAAAACTGGAACAAGTGGGTAACTCCATGACAAATCATCCAATTAAAAAACTGGTTGCATGGCCATTTTAGAAACTTTTTATGGGGCGACCATATTTCCAACATGGCGGGGGTGTTTTTTACTCCCGTAGACATGTACGGAAACTTGAATATCTTAAAAACCAGCCGAGCTTGAGAGCTGAAACAAAACCCGTTGTGTAGCTCCTGAAGTGTACTTTGAAGATGAATAATTGCCTTTTCTCAAAATGAATTCCTTTGTTCCAAAAATTAGGATGAAATATGAGTTACGAATTGTATAAAATTAAATTTTGAAACAATTTTTTATAGTAAATGATTTGAATAAAAGGCTGATATTTTTTTTAAAGGTAGCTAAATCACGCCCCTGATTTCTTCAGAGGGTTCAAACATGTCCTTTGGCTAAAATAACGGCTTTCTGGTTTAAATATCTCAGTTGAATCCTCATTAAAAAGTCTGAAATTTAGCGTCAAAGAAGCCTCCAATATACTCAACTTACAGTAGAAATTGGAACTTTTATTTTGAAATGGTTTGGCCAGTACATGCGCATTTTCTTCGTCATGCCATGCAAATGCGAATGTGGTATCTTCACGAAGGCCACCATGTTTTGGGGAAGGAGTTGCATATAGAACTCTAATTCTTTTGTGATATTTACAACTATCAAACATAACTGTATACAAAACATAGTGGCATTGAATCACACCGCTTTTTTGCTGCGGGTGTTCAAACATGGCCCTTTGCCGAAAGATGCCGGATTTTGGGCTAAAATATATCAATGGACCATCATAAAAGTCTTAATTTTTTTCTCCAGGAAACGTTGTATGTACTCAAATCCCAGTAAGAATGACAATTTTTATTTTCTAGTTGTTTGGTCAAGGGAAACTTGTTCATGAGAGTTAAAATTGCATCTTTCGAGTAGGATACTAATATGAACTACATATACACAATGTAACAATCAGCATGCACGTATGTATTTTTTTAAATATTTCTCAATCTGTAAACATCTGTTTTACCATTTTCAAGGCAAATAACAGTTCTCATACTTTCGGCATCTTGAGAAAGAGACTACCTTAGAATAGATTCAATAGAGAAACGACTTTCTAATGGAACAGGCGACAAACCACTCTGAAAGAATTGCACCCACTCCCTGCTGAGACTTGCAGTACCTCTCCATAGTTCAACAGAGCGCTAGATATTTCGTCGAAGAGCATGGAGACTCATTGTCAAAGATGAGAATCTGTAAAATCGTCAGGAAGCACGTACAAGAATTCCAACCCATGGGAAGAAACGTTAGCGGAAAACAATGCCAGATCGAAAGAAGAAAGAATAAAATAAAGAGAACGTCCAGATGGGCAAATCACCTTTACTCCTCCTCTTTTTTTGAAAATATAACGGGATCTTGGGGAACGAGGAAGAAATAGAGGAGCGTAAGCACACATTTCAAGTTAGTATTGCCCTAACCATCGAAGTGTGTTTTCGAAAAGCCAAATTGTGCCATCACGCGAGTGGACTTAGATTTTTTGTACACGTATATTTTTACTATGGCTGGCTAACTTACTAAATGTGTGTGTGACCTGGATCTTTATTTCTCTCACGTTCCTATATTTCTCGTCAATGCGTTGCCTATAGATAAGTGAGATGATCAATTGTGAAGGTGTGTGCGTGTGTACATTTGCGCAACCTAGCGGGACTCTGTGTTCGCGAGCAGTGACGAAAGTAACCACCATCTGCAGCTGGACTGCGCCGGTATTGAGCCCCGCACCCATGAGGTATAAAACATCACAGATGTCAGAAACTTCAATTAAGATAGGACCAAACTTTTTCTCTTGTTGCGTCGTCCATTTACCTTGGCCAGGAAGCGTTGAAAAAGCTGGTATCCGAAAAGCTCGGAAACCATCTTCAACCCTGCAAACTTGTGAATGCCGTAATAGTACTGCTCCTTTGGGCCACCTTGCGACCTCCCTTTGCTGCACTATTAGTTGGGTAATTTCTTTTTTCCCTTCTTTTCGAGACGCAACTAGACTTCGTGAAAAACTAACATTAAATTTAGAAATTTATCTTAGAATTGGAAGAAGGAACCACCAACAAGGCAAGAAATAATTTTTCTCTTGCATCACTTGCCGTTAAGGGTACTGCCGTAGTATGACATTTCTGTCTAGTGCTTGAATTCACTGTGTGAACGTTTCGGAGTGTGGTCTTCATCCTCTCCAATAATTAGTACAGAAACTCATTAGTCCTTGCTTGCCGCATTCGCATTAGAACATTGGAGAGAAACTATAGAGAATTTCCAATATCCAAATTGTTTATATTCTTTTTTTTTGTGTGTACAAGAAACAAAAAAAAGTCATTATATATGTATGTGTCTTATAGTACTTTCGAACATTTTAGATTTTTCTGTATTGTATCAGGTTCTAATATTAAAAGGGGCGTTGTCTTTCTTCGAAAGAAACGACTGTAGCTCTCAGATGAACACACCCTCTTCCTCCACTATCCGCGGTCCAGTTTCCATGCCCCGCTAAGTCTGGGCAATAGGGAGTGACAGAGAACTGTTTTCAGATGCAATTTTTCTATCGGGTAAACAAAACAAAAATATTGTTTTTTTTTTAACTTCCAATTCTTCCAAACCTTTAAAAAAAATTGTTGCCCGACAAGTTGTATATACAGTAAAT
>JAGDQP010004292.1:24156-86337 GCA_022664845.1 Lepisma saccharinum
TATATATATTGAATAGTGTTTAATGAATTCTTGGCCAAGCATTCGTATATATTTCTTACTTATTGTAGTTAGTTGATAAGATTGTTGATTTATTTGTCAATATATATGTAATACTATAGATATTCACTAAAGATTTAGTGAGAGACTTCTGGATATATATGTATTTGTCTTTCTTTCACGATGTCATCTACCTGCATGTACGAGTTCGTATAGAAGTTTGAGAATTAATATCGGCAGTTTTAGCACCAAGACAGTAAAATGAAAGTAAAACTCCACGATTGTCGAAATTTAACAAGTCAAGTACAAACTGCTGTTTCCAGATTTCCGTAACCTCATTTTGTTTATAAACAAAAAGTCATCTTTGCATTAGTTTGCAGCTTTCTTTGAATTGTGCCATTTCATTTTTATTTCAAGAAAACTTTTTGGTTTTGAGCCTGAAGTTTAGAATCATCTGTGTGAAATTAACTGAATTCTTTGAAAGCACAGCAAGCGTAGACAGCCTCAGTATTTAGTTTGAAATTCAGCACGTAAGCTTCCACCGATTCTCCTAGGTCCTAAGGTTAATTGAAATAAAAGCACGTATAAATAATAAATACTATAGTATTGTGGAAGTGTACCAAAAATGTTCAGCTCAAACCATGGCTCACTATTCTGCAACTGAACTTCTCCGTACGTGTAGCATTATTTTTAGTATTGTTTCCCAAACTGTTTGAGCCCTGCAGAGGAATACTTCATATCTCGTGTCACAAGTTTGTTTGCGGCTGTCAGCTGATTTCTTTGTCTAGTGAACGAATGTAGTTACTTTCTTTGCGAATGTCATATGAAGTGGCCCATTCAATTCAGAGTATATTCTATTGTCAATTTTGAGTAAGAAATGGAGGACATTGTAAAGGAGGAATCGTGTGGCGTAATCAATCAAATCACGTGCTGAGTAATTTTCATTAAGAGGGTAAATTTAAAAAATGTAAAATCTACGCGTGTAGCTATAATCGCTGTTTCTGATGCGAAATGTAATCGATTTTGATTTCCGCCTAGGTATGATATCCCACTTCATTCTTAAATTCATTGTACCAATTTCTTTCGTTACGTTTTCTATAAAGTTTATTCATTGATTTCCCAAATTACCTTTTTCCTTTGTTTGGTTGCACTGATTTTCCCCTTTCCTGTAAGGTGAGAGTGAGTTGTGTTGATATTTTCTCTGGTATCGTTCTTTTTCAGCTTTAGGAAGCAGCTGAAAGTCTCCATTAGACAATTTATCCCGGTGTGTATTCAATAGAGAAATTTCATTTTTAGCCTTGTAGCGCAGTGCTCCGTGGCACGACGTGTTGCATACCGCGCAGGCGCTTGAACGAACTATATTTTACGAATGTGGAGGTATCCTCTTATCCATCATACCTAGTATTCTTGTCCAACCATCCTCAGACAGGCTTCCTAAAGCCATGGAATCCGTCCCGGGATGTCTTTTTGACAATACCGAGCTCAACCCATCCTTAAAAATTTGTATATGAAGCGGATGCAGGATGTATTTCTACACGCCTCCATCCGAAACTGATACAACAATATAATCCGCTTGCACTGACCAAATCACTTAGAAATAAAAGTTAAACTAAATTGCATATTTTTTTCATGAAGACCCATCTGAAATTTTAACCCGAATCCCTTCATTTTCGACGAAGGGCCATTTTACCACCCGTACAAATAAAACGGTTTAATTCAACCCAACGATTTCTTGTTACCAGACACTCTGTGTAGGTCGAAACATTTCAAATGATTGCAGCCTTACATTCGATTGGTTCACAGAAAAAATGATGGTCTTTGTGAATATACCATATTTCCGTTTGCATAGTATGACGGCGGAGGAAATCCATTTGCACATTTCGAAATAAATATTGCAATCTTAGCTGTGAGTTGGGCACATACAGAGCTACTTCGACACCAAATGTTAGATTTTTTTCATGAGAACTCATCTGAGATATTTAAGCCAGAAATCCGGCGTTTTTCGCCTACTCTGATGTGAGATAAAGTAATACATGTGTATTTTTAGGGTTTTAACGACATAGGTTCATACAACATTGTCTGAGATGTTTAGCGTTATTCTTTTATTCTGAAGGCGGTAGGTATAAACAAACTATTATCTTCTACTGTTTTATATGCTGTTTCTATCAAAAACTTAGGTAGTTACATTGCGAGTTCACTGATGTACAGACGTACATCTTCGGGTATAGGGAAGAAGATAAGTTAGGACGAAAGATGCAATATTTAATACAAGTTAAGACTATTAAAATGATAGAAATATTACGAAAATACAAATACTCATCATGGTGTATGACTTTTTAAACCAGATAGAACCTATGAGCTAATACGTGTGATGTGTCATCTGAAGTAGTACTTAGATGCTATAATAAAGAGTTGTTACGTGATATTCTGGGATACTTTCTGACTGCAACTCGACATTCATCATTATTAATTCGGCTAGTATTGTACTACATCACTTCACAGCACAGATCCCCGCAGCGATAAAGGGCGTGACTCCTTGAGCCCAGACACCCGGTTGGTAGATCTATTACAAAAATTTGCAGCCTTTTATTCAACTCCTTTACTACCACAAAATTAGTTTTAAAATACAATTTTATACAATTCGTCATTCATTTTTCAACCTAATTTGTGGAATAAAGGAATTCATCTTCAGAAAAGATGATTCGACATCTTCAAAGTACATTTGAAGAGCTACAGAAGCTCTCAAGCTCGTCTGGTTTTTCAGATATTCAGGTTTTCTGATATTCAGGTTTTCTTACCTGTCTACGGGAGTAAAAACACACGAAACTGTCAGCTTCGGACTATAATGGAGGTCGCCATCGTGCACGCGTCACTACTGACTTGTTACGTAATACGTACACGGACAAAGCATCGTTGCAAGTTCGTCTCGTGCCTGAGTGGTAAGTAAGTGTATATGTTTCAACTATTTCCGATCTCAAAACAAACAATTGCTGAATTAAATAAAATGATGATTTTATCTGGAAAGGACACATTTTAAAAACAAGTAGGAAAAAATTATATTTCCTATAAGGAAGGAGAGCTAAATTTAAATCATATTGAAGCACAAGCAATATCTCTGCTCACACACAGAACTTTAAAATCCGTCTGCGAACTTACAAAAATATTTTCATGTCAAGTAATAATCCAAACCATGAAAAAAATTGATTTAGTGATACCCATAAATATCAACACGTGGAACAATGAACTGCCTTACCTAACAGACATCTTAATTGAAATGTCATGCGTAATCATAAATAAACATGACAGAAAATTGGAGTGTGGAAAAATGTAAAAATCTATTATTCAAAGATATACAGGAGAGAAACCCGACGTTATACACATCTCACCAGGAATATTGAAAAAAAATCTCAATCATTTATCAAATTTGCTACATTTGCAAGACATTCGTTTGCAATTGACTTACGACATTTTCGAAACAAATCAAATATTGTTTGAAAAAGGTAGAAAAAATAATGTATGTGAAAAATGCTCTCAAAAAGACACAGGATTGAAAACTGTCACAATGAAAAAAGTTTTAAATCAATGTCAAATCATATTGGCTAGAATACTAAGAATTAATTCAAAAGACATAAATATTTAAAATATCTTATAGACAAACATGATTATAAATATTTTCCAAAACCCAAAACTCACCTTATAAATTGGTATACGTAACAAGTTTTGCATATGTTTATTCAAGGACAATATTTCCACAGAATAATAATTTATAAATTAACTAATACCCAGATATCAACAACCGATTAAAAATGTAAGAAAATAGAATTATGCTTAATATATTCGAGCAATATTTTAAGCTTGGCTCCTTGTTTACAATTTTATATGTATGACTTGGTCTTAGTTAAACGACAATTGAATTAAAAAGTAACATAATGTTTATGTCAAAGTCGATTTTTTAAAAAAAATGTTACGGCGCTGGTTCGTTTCTGAAAAACCGGAGTTTGAATTCCAGCGGGAGCAACATTTTCGTTTTTCAAAACATATTTCTATATGTTCATTTTTGTTATTAATAATTGTTTTCGTGGATTATCTTAAATTAGTTACCATGGATTCCGTTAGCGGAGATTATGTGCGGTCATGTATCTTTACTCTTTCCGCTCTCATTTTTCATGCACGACGCGCTCGTAAACGCATCACCAGCCCTGTTGCAAATAAGGTCGCCCCGAGAGAAATACAGGAATATTTCTTTACTAAAATATTTTCTTTTCTAAAATGGTGATGCAACCAATTTTTCTAAAAATTGCATTATATTTTTCATAGAATGACCAAATTACGTATGTTACAGTTTCTCGCGTAAAGTGTCAGAAGAAATACTAATAACACTTAATTCTGATACTAATTTTCACAAAGGATTTTTTATCAATAAGAAAAGCTGTTTCAACAAATTGAATTGTTATACTGCCTTTACACGTAATAATATACATTGTGCATTTAAACGAGGATTTATGGAGGAAAGACTAAGTTCGTAACCAAGCAAAAGGAACCACAGGCTGGTTCTCTTACGAAAACAACTGCGCAGACGGAAATAAATGTAATTTCCCACACAAGTAGTAAGTTTGTTTAGCAATGCCTCACTTGGCGTGACTCAATCTGGTGGTATTTTAATAAGACAAATCTCGGCAATATTTTCTAAGCTGTAAAAATAGCTCATGCTTAAGGTGTTTGCTTTCTAAATCAACGTAAAAGTAACTTGGGTTTGAGTCCTGGTTCGGACTAGAATACTTTTCCTGTTGGTCAATAAGAAAAGAGCAACTTCTTTTCATGAAATGATTAAAGTATAGAATTTGCGAGCGAGCATCCAGGCTGTCTGCACTATTACATCAAACTGAGTGCGACCTAGCAAAAGCTTCTAAGCAGAGATACACAGTAGTGAATAAGACTTTCACACGCCACTGGCGTGAAATTTACTTCTTCTGACGCTGGCAAATACAATTATAACACGATCTCAGTAAGTAGGGAACTAAGTCCGATGTAGTATGGTGGTTAATAAGTTGGACTTTCAGTTTGAAGATCTAGGTTTAATTCCCAGTTAAGCAACGACATTTTAAAAAAAAATACTTGTATGAGAATGATGCCCTGGCTGCAAAATGCAAGTCGTTGGACAGTCGAGAGATTAATAAATATGTGTATAATCGTAATACATCAATGGAACTGCCAGACGGGTAGCCGTGTGGTCTATGGCGGTAGGTGAAAGACTCGAAGGTCCCGGGTTCGAGTCCCGACAGGGGCATGGTTGTGGATTTTAATGGCTAAAGGGCGAAACGTGACGGAACGATGTCCAAAGCTACTAGACTGGCCCATATAAAAATAAAGTTATAAATAAGGTTAAGATCAATGGAAGTCTTTCACGTTTACTATCATTTTCTCTCGCATATTCCTTTCTTATATCTTATCGTGTTTGTCTCTTCTTTTAGTTCTCTTTCTCTCTGTTTTTCTTGGGTTGTGTTTGTATGTGTAAGTTCTCTCTCTCTCTCTCTCTCTGTCTCGACACAGAGAGAGAGAAAGAGAGAAAGACGGAGAGGGTAAGGCTAACTTTTTGTTTTCCTAAATATAAAAGTAAATCCTTTGAAAAGGCTATCCGTTTATCCTCTCTCTCTCTCTCTCTCTTTCTCTCTCTCTCTTCCCCCGTCTCTCTTTGTATGTGTGCCTGTGTGTGTTTGAACAAGACAAGTTTTGTTGCATTTCATGATTTCCATATTAGTATTTTGTTTGCATTATTTCTCATCTAGAACATAACGTGAATAGAATTTCTACCTATCTATATCGTGATTCTCTAAATGATGCCCACGAATCATCTTTCTTTCTCCAAATGAAGGAATATCCTACCATGCCATGTTTTGGCGCATATTTGTACTGTGTTTTTGGTTGGCTAACTATTAGGCGTACAGTGAAAGAATTCTACTGGAGGAAAGAGGTAGTATTTTTTATAACTCCAACGTCCAGTTATTATTGTAAGTGACTGTAAACACAACGACAAAAGTAAATGGAGATTGGAGTTATAAGAATTAATAGCTCTTTACTCCAGGAGAATTGTTTCACTGTACTTCTAATAGTTAGACAATGAACATGACAGTACAAAAATGTGCCCGAACATGACATGCCAGGATATTCCTCCATTTGAAACAAGAAAATATGAGTTGTTCAGCATCACTTAGAAAACCACGAAACAGATAGGCCGAAATTCCATTAATGTTAAGTTCTAAGAGATAGGAATTAATCAAAAGAAATGGAAAATAATTGTATGGCAATCATGTAGGCATCGTCATTATGCACTGCAACAAAACTCGTTTTTTTCAAACACAGACAGAGAGAGAAAGAGAGAAGGAAAGCACGGTAGAAGACAGAGAGAGAGCGAAAAAAGGAGAAAGGAAGGAGAGAGAGAGACAGAAAAATAGCGCAAGACATGGAAATAAATTGAATTTTAACGCTTTTAAGAATACACAGTTTGCGTCTTCCCTGTGTCCCCTCTCTTGGTCTTGTGTTTTCTCCCTTTCTGGAAGAAATATCTTTCAGTAGCAATCGCGAACATACTTTGCAGCGTGAAGAAAATAATTGGAAATCTATGCGGGGAATTCAACAAAAAACCTTGAGAATCAGAGTATCACGCGCTAAAAGATAAAGTTGAATAGAAAGACAGAAGAAGAAGAAAAGGAAACAGAGATGATAAGGAAACGTCAAGAAAGACAGGGAGAGAGAAGACCAATGAGAAATATGAAACCTACATTGTCATTACGCTAAAGAACACACAATGTTTACTCTAATTCTCACCATTGATGCCTTGTAAGTACTCCAACCGTTGAAGAATCTCTGTTTGCAGCCGAAAAGACACTGCCTAGTTGGAAACGAACCAAGGGATTCAGTTTCGAAGCCCACTACGATAACGATACTTTACATCTCCTGAAGCTTACGTAACAAATGGTACAGTGCTTCTTTCTAAGAATAATAACATGAAAAGCGGATACTTCAGATCATTAACTTGTTATTAATTTTCCTGGCAATTAACATAGATTTTATTTTGCCTTTCCCAACCAACATTTGTAAAACGTTTCTATCGTGATACAGATATTTGCTTCCACATTCTTAAGAATTCTCCATTTTGTATGAGAAGTCATTATTCGATTCTTCACAATAGCTTTTTTAAGAAAGAATCTTGTCTTGAACAGGGTTTGAACCTAAGTTGGCTAGCTTCAGTACTGAAATGTGATATAAGTTACCCCTACACCATTTTGCCGACTAAAGACAAGCCAAATATTGCTAAGTTTAGCTGATGTTTGGAAATAACCGGCTTCTTTCTGTAGGTTGTTTACATCAAAGTACACGTCATAATTTCTTTATTTGATGACATTTAGACAAATTAGTGTCCACTAATATCCAAAGTAAACAAAAAAAATCTACGAGAAATGAAAGATTCAGTAGCATCTTATGCAGAAATTTCTCCGTTCAAGTTCAAAAGGAAATATTGTAATTATTATTATTATTGCAGTGAAACGTCGGATAACGAACAATTTTAAATCCCCTGTAGAATAGCATTGAATATTGTGGAAAGAAACTCTCTCAATAGTGTACTATATTAAAAAGAACACTGACAGCTTGTTAATGTTTTCTTTAAAAGCAAAAACCTCTCTATAGCGCACTAGGCCAAATAAATCTACATTGTTTGTCTTCTGTAAAGGTTTCTGCTTATAATATTTTTTCAGATGTAAGTAAGTTTCTTATCAGGAAGACAAATGAAGACTATATTTCCAGCCCCTCTCCAATATAGTTACTAAACATCATAAGTAACAATATTGTTACGAAGTGCCAAAATGAACTGAGCTACTAAGGATGGCACTAGAATTTGTGGTAAAGTTTGTTCCGAACCACTCTATACAGCAAACCTCACGAACTTGAAACTGTGATTGGATTTTTTTTAACTTTCAGTATTTATTGTATTATAGTCCAATATCTGTGGTCTTCTGGCCCAGTATATGTCATGCATCGTTACTTTTAAATTTGTAAACTCATGTAGTTATAAACTCAAAGGACGAATATTTTCGTTTCACCATACAGCAAATTTAAAGTGCACGTCAATTAATATTTTGATTTTTCACTTCCTGCAAAGGGTTCTACCTTCACTGCATAGTTGTCACTTCAGCGAGCGATAATATCAATATGCTCCTATATTGCGACGCCATATATATATATATATATATATATATATATATATATATATATAATAATAATAATAATAATAATAAATCACAGCCATATTCAATCCACTACTGGATGAGGCCTCTCCCCGAAGGGAGGAGTTGGTCTACTGCTCCCACGCTGACCAGACGGGTTGGGAGATATATATATATATATATATATATATATATATATATATATATTGCACAGCGCCAATCTCGCCAATGATTCTTTGAAGATTAGGCTCATGTCCCATTTTCTCTTCCATTTCCAGAATAAAGGATAGTACCTGTATGTATAAAATTGAATTTGTATTGAATTAAGAGTTTAGTTTTAAATCCTATTAGACAACTTTGGCTCAGACCGGATGGATGATGATGGGATGAATTGGTAGAACGAAGAAAGTGGGAGGAAACAGAAGAACCCCAAAAAAACCACACACGGTGTTTGTCCACCACAAAGCCCATATAGGATAAGTAGGGATCGATCTTACTTATACACAAAAGTAGAGAACTATACTGCACATATTTTTGTCGAATAAGCTTGGGTGTAGCGTTACACAAAATATTTACTTACTTTTGTTGCGCGTGGATATGTTTTCGAGCTGTATGAGACTATTGAACAGAGTGGTTTGGAACACACTTTAGTCAAAACTGTAAGTCCCTTGGTTAGAAGCTCAGCTGTTCGTTTAGTTGTTTGTAGCAATTGATGATGTTTGGTTATAGTTTTTAGCTTTGTGTATTGTCTTTATTCTCTTTTTCATTATAAATCATTTACAAATAAATGTCCTTACAAATCTTCTTATTGTGAATGTAAGCGCCATTGGCAATTGGAAGAGAACCAAAATGAAACGTTCCGACGTAGCTAGAAAAAGTAAAAAAAAATATTTGTGGAAGATCTGTGGTTCGAACCCATACTCATGGGCATCAAAAGTACGATAATCAAGTCCCTGAAATCCCTCGGTCATTAGGACTAATCTAAACAGTGTCCAATTTAGGCAAGTTGTGTACTACCCCATTATAGCAAGTTTATGCAGCTCGTTTTTTCCTTATTCTACAGGAGTTGAAGATGTGGATATAATCTTGATACTAAGCGATTTCAATCAGTAAGCCTTTTCAGAAATAAACGAAAATCTACACTTTCCATGTATCAGTTCATGTGTTCTCACAAGTAAACGTTTTCTCAAAACAATCAGGGATCTAGACATGGTATATATGTTCTGAAAGTACGCAACCAGAATAATATAAATGTGGAATCCTAGCGGCAGACGGCAAAGGGTAAAGAAGTTATGAGGGTTTAAAGGAGGAGCCGGTTGCAACAGTAATTGATTATAACATCTCGTAGCGTTGTTACGTAACACACGTGCAGTGTAAATACAACTTTCCAATCACTACTCACAAGGTCGGACGGTGGATAAATGGTTAAGACGTCGGCTAGTTGAGTAAAAGAACCCAGTTTCGAGTGCCGGCGGGGCCAGAATTTTGTTCGTTGATTTTCTTCAAAGCATATTTCTATGTGTATTGATTATTAATTAATTATTGCTTTCTCGCATTTTTATTGACCAAGGGTTAGCGAAGGTTAGGTAAGGTCCAGTTCGCACAAAAATCTGGCTCAACTCCTGAGGCTCGTCGTTCATGGAGTATCGCTGCAGATTGTTCAAAATTCTTCTCCTTCTGGACTCATGTTTACTATATAAGGATGACCGTTTTTCCAGTCAAAGTGCCCCTGACTCCGTTAACCTTATGATACGTCTTATTCCCAGCGGATGTACTAGTCTTATTCAGCCTTTGGACGTTGTCTTCTTGCGCCAATATAAGTAGTTCATCAGGTAAACCCTATCCCAAAAAGGATGACAGCATTGATTATGGCTGTTTCAAGTTGAAAATTTCCCAAGTCCAACTTCGAGTATCGTGGGAAACAGCAAACCAGTGATGTCAGGTTCGACTTCCCAAAGATAGGGTGAACTTTCGCAATTGGGAAAAAATGTGTAAATGTGTTTTTCTTCCTTTAAGTGCATTAAAATATGTCGAAATGTTATTATGTGTAGGAAAAAGTAACATTCATTGAAATACGTGAAGATACAGTACTTCGAAGCTACACATACATGTGATGATTTTGTCAACTACTTTTCCATACATTAAAGAACATTTTCAATGAAAGCAAACATAGTTCTCACATTTAGTACAATGAATAAGACAAAGGAGAAAGAACATGAACATTTGCATCGGATATAACTGTCATTGTCTTGGACACCGAAATTTACGTCACGTTTCTTCAGAAGGACTTGTCTCACAAGGACCTCGGGAAGTGTGTTCATGTCAGCTCACTTGTACAGCGCGTGAAATTCTTTTCTTGAGATCCTGGTTTAGAATCCCGTTTGGGAGAATTCTTTTGTGTGTGATGATATATTCCTCAAAGCATGAATAATTAGATAAAATAATTACATTAAAATGAATCAGTTTTATATGTAGTCATACAGTCACACAAAGAAACAAAAACAGAAGAGATGGAGAGCTTAACCAAAAAACGTTGTGTAGCTCTTGAAGTGTACTTCGGGATATGGAATCATCTTTTGTGAAAATTAATTTTCTTTATTCGAATAATTAGGCTGAAAAATAAGTAACGAAATATATAAAATTTGATTTTTAATCAATTTGTTGGAATTAAAGGATTCAATTAAAGGCTGTAAAGTTTGTAATATTTAGACCTACCATCCGAGTGTATGCACGCAAAAAATATTGCACTAAATCACACTCCTTCTCTTCTACGAGGGTTAAAACATGATCCTTTGCGAAAAATGCCGGATTTATGGCTTAAGTGTCCCAGATGGGTTCTCACGAAAAATCTGAAATTTGGTGTGGAAGAAATTTGTATGTGCCCAACTCACAGCAAAACTTGCCATTTTAATTTCAAAGTAGTTTAGTCAGTGAAAGTGGATTTTCTCCACCGCACGATGCATCTTCAAAAAGACCAGTATTTTTCTGTGATGAAGTAGAATATAAGGCGGCAATCATTTGCAATGCTTATACCTAACAAAAAAGTATCTGCACTGAAAAAAGCGGTTGGTAGAATTACATTTCTTTATTTCTATGGGGTTCAAACATGGCCTTTCGTCGAAAAATGCAGGATTTCGGGATTAAATATGTAATAAATATCATGAAATTTAGTGTCAACGAAGCCTTGTTTGCGAAACATGGTCCAATTACGTATGTTTCAGTTTCTCGCGTAAAGTGTGAGGAGAAATGCTAATAACATTTCATTCTAATAATAATTTTCATAAAGGAATTTTCATTAATAAGAAAAACTATTTTAACAAAGTGAGTTATACTGCTTTACAGGTATAAAATTTAAAATGTGAATTTAAACATGGGAAAAGCATTCACAGGCTTGTTTCGAAAACAAATGCGCAGACGGAGATGAATATCATTCCTTCCGCAAGCAGAAGGTTTGTTTTACTATTACTAACCTAAACCAATCTAATGTTTTATTTTATCTAAAATCACTAACGTATAAAATGGTCCACTTAGCGTGACTCATTCTTATGGTGTTTCAATAAAAAAAATATTGGCAAAATTTCTGTTGCTGTAAAAGTAGCTTATAGTTAAAACCTTTGCTTTCTAAACCAATACCTCACGAGTTCAACCATATGGGTTCGAGCCCTGATCGAATCAAGCATTTTTTCCTACTAATCAATAAGACAATAGTAAGTTCTCTTCATCACATGAGAGAAGTATGGAATTTGTCACCACGCAGTCTTACGTATTACTTCAAACTGAACGTGACCTTGAAAAAGCTTGTAGAGAGATATACAAATGTAGTGAAGTGGTTCTATCCCACTTAATTCGCGATTTTTTTAAAATTATACTTGTATGAGAATTATGCTTCTGAGTTTGTTAAGCCACCATGTACGATTCGCATACAGACAGAATTATGTAAAGAAATTAGTAAAAACCAAAGTAAGTAACTGAGAATTAATAGAATAGTACATAGTATAATAGCATTTATAATAATAAATGTAAGATGGAAGTGAAACATAATAAACAGAGGTCAAATTGCCGCCACGCGTTTAACCTTTTAACTTTAAAGTTGTGATGTTGTGTAATGTTAGAAAGTTGAAGACAACAACCAAATATATGCATATATGTGTAAGCAATTACCTTGCTATTTATAGACTAAAGGTCAAAGTATACTATAAACAACATTCAGCCTTACCGAATAATGCTGATAATTTATTCCAAATCAGGTCACGTCGCCGTCACGCGTGTAACGGTGCATTTTGAAAGACGCTTATAGCGGCGGGTTAATCACATTTTAGTTTCTGTTCGAAACCCAGTTTTCGGATTTTTATCTAACTTCGGTTTTTGTGTTCAAATGGCAGTAATATATTCTTAGCTTCTTAGAAAAAGGAAAACCAACGTTAGAAGAAAAACAAAAGAACAGAGAAGTTACAACAAATACGTTATTCGACATTAGTGTAACTTTGTGGAGAGCCGAGAGCGGCCCGCCAATATTTTGTTCATGGTGAAAATTCCTAAAGGCCATAATTCAAAATTCTATCAGTAAAGGTAAGATCTTTAGACAATTTCGTTGTGTGGCCACAGTGGCTCAAAGGTAGAGCTCACATCTGGTGCTATGGGTCCTCGCTTCGATTTCTGCTTATACCATGTGTACTTTGTGGTGGACAAAGACAGTGTGCGTGGGTTTTACCGGTGTTCTCCCATTTCATCCCACTCTTTTCATTCCACCAATTCTTCTCATCATCATCCGTCTGGTCTGAGCCAAAGTTGCCTATATTCCTCAAAACTAAATTCAATTCAAATTCAACGATTGCGGTCAGGTGTAAATAGTTCGGAAGTCTTAAAATTGTTTGGTTCTGTGTTACCGACACAAATATTTAACAAATTTACAACTACCCAGTAGGAAACTCTCAAAGATTCCGAAATATTCAAACCGGAATTGTTATGACCCGCTGCGCGTCATCTTGGCTGAATTTTTACAGCGTGATACCTTCACTACACATATCCCGCAGGATATTCCATGAGTATCCCGTTTAGATCCGGCGTTGAATATCCGAAATTTGGTGTGAAACCCAGCAGTGGTTCTCACCCTGTTTTGTTTCGCGGCACGGCTAACGTTCTTATCTTTACTCACAAGTAATCCTGAGGAATCATCGCAAATTCTCAGAGAGAAGTCTCGAAAGCAGTAAAATTGAAAGATTGCAATCATCAAGAGATCTCTGCTAGTTTGTGCCAATATCCTTCAGAACTTTTTCCATGGAAGAAAGACAGACTACACCACGAGAATTCTCAACGGTGTGTTGATGCCAGATCAACAGACCACTGACAACTAATTTCTTTAGATTTGTGGCTCTAATCAATCATCCAGACACACTAATGTACCGAAGCACTCCGGTTGATAATTACTAAAATAAATACATTTCCAGCGGGTAGAGGAAATTAGCCGATTATAATTATACAACGGATCCTTGCAAATTTTCATTTGACAAGTGATACAAGGCAATGCTTAGCACACGAATTTATTGCGCGAATAATGGGATGGTGACTGGTGTTCTGTCCAGAGGGTGCTTTGACGTTTTAAGAATGGAACCTTCAGTTTAACGTGGAAACACTTGTGTTCCCACTCGACATCAAACCCGACACCCTTTGGAAAATGAATAATGGGGAACAATACAGCTTATCTCTTCTGTGTTTTGGTTTAGCGTGAGACATGATTGCCTCACTAACTTAATTTATGCTTCCACTTTTAATATCATCACTCCGAAACAGGCAGGTCTTCTCCGTTTGGTTAGCTTTCTCCATTTTAAGAATTCATCCTAGCACCTATTTGAAAGACAGAAACAAACTGGTTCCACATTAAATTGGGTTGAGTGACCTTAATTGTCGATTAAAATCTTGTAATTCTAAAGCTGGCCGGTCTTTCTGATTTAGTTCAATTTCCTCATTACAGACTCACGCTGACGCGATCACATCTCAATGAAAGAAGTTAGAGAGAAACTATTTCAGATCTTGTTTCAGTGACTTCATTTATTGGGAAGTTTCTGGTCCTGTGACTCTAAAGCTGAGATAAATAACGAAATTAACGTTGAAACAGCAGAGAGGAGCTCTAGGTTGCCCGAATTATATAGTTATTCCACTGTTTTACAGTGAGTGTGGGCCTGCGTTCAAACCTGGTAGGGACCTTATTTTTACATAGTTATTCGGAGCCCATTTTACCCAAATCTGTAGGAGTCATCCTGAGAAATTCACAGATTCCTTAAAGAGTCAATAATTTAATTAATTAATAAGGATGAGAGGAGATTTGTGGTAATACCGGATGAGAGGAGATTGGTGGTAATACCAGATGACTATATGAAATTCACATATAAACTTTAGTAGAGAGTAATATGGAGTTAACATTGCCTCCGCCAAAGAATTTAAATGTGGAAGCGGCAGAAGACAAAGATAATTAAGTGAATTGATCACCTAAGCTGGTCGTAAACTTCGTTTGTTTTTTTAAATAAAAAGATTGGGAATTCAACCTAGCCTTGCTTTTATATTATCATTAGTAATTTTTCATTTGGAAAGTTTTATTTTACGCATGTCATTATTCTGAGTTCTAGCTAAATTGTTCAGACTTTTTCTTTAATTTTCACTCAGAATACGTATATATAGTTTTATATACTCAACAGATTTTACAAACATGTGTATATACACACTAATTTATACATGTACACACACACACACGGAGGAGAGAGAGAGAGAGACAAACAGAGAGAGAGTGTGATCAAAGCCTCACCGCTTCCATATGAAAAAAGCATTTCAGGGTATTGAACTGAAAACCTATGGAAAGAAAATTTGCCCTTCTTACTAAAGTACAGTTTAGTTTCTCAAAGTGACTCATCATTCGTGGGGATTGTGAACTTTGGGGATAGTGAAATTGCTGTCTGGCACCATGATCCTAATTCGATATAACAGCATTTTCTTTTGACCGCCTCTGTCTATATTTCACGCACGTAAATCCCATGATGTAATGAGAATATTGAGAAGTAACTTCCTAATGACAAATCACTGCAAACGAATACACTACACACACTTATTTATTGCTATTACACGACTTACTTAATTTGTATTTAACATTTACATATAATATATCGACGTTCTGTCAACATCCACCACTTCTCTGATGTAATATTTTAAACATAATAATTGCTTATATCCTGAAATGACGATATGAATACACATAAAACTTATTCATCTTATTGCAACTATTTTATATAATTATTCATGCTTTGAGGAATATATCATTACATAAACAAATTGCCAAAAATACTATACAAACACAGGACCGCACGATTAGAAGTCACGCGCTGTACCACTGAGCTGACTTGAACATATCTATGAAGTCTTTCTGACAGAACTCTTTCTGAAGAAATGTGACTGAATTTTTGGTGTCCAAGACAATGACATTCATAACCGTAGCAAATGCTGTTTTTTTTCTCCTTTGTCTTGTTTATTGTACTATGAATGCGGGAAATATGTTTGCTGCCTTTGCTTTCATTGGGCATATTCTTTTACTATGGAAACGTAGGTGATTAAACTATCTATAATGTGCTCACATTTATGGATAGTTTCGAAATACTCTAGCATACGTATTTCAATGAATGTTAGTTTTTCTACACTTAATCATATTACAACCTATCTTATTGCACTTAAAAGAAGTAAAACAAATTTGAACATTTTTTTTTTCAATTGCCAACGGTTACCCTATCTTTGGGGGATCGAAGATCAACCCATCTTTAGTTTATTGTTTCCGAAGGTATCCGAATTCGGACTTAAAGATCTTTTGGCTCAAAACAGTCATAATTTATGCGGTCAACCTTTTTAGTATGGGCTGTGCATTACTGACACATAACCGAACCTGGCTTTACCTAACCCACTCTAATCCATAGTCACTAATCAATGATAATCTAGAAAAAAATCGAGAAAGCAATTATTAATAATTAATATAAACACATAAAAATGTGTTTTGAAGAAAATAAGGAACAACATTTCCAACCCCCACCAGGATTTGAACCCGGGTTCTTTCATTCAACGAACCGAGGCCTTAACCATTTACCCATGGTTCTTGTAAGTATCGACTTGAAAGTTGTATTTACACTGCACGTGTGTTACATAACAACGATACGAGATGTTATAATCAATTACTATTGGAACCGGCTCCTCCTTTAAACCCTCATAGATCCTTTACCCTTTGCCGTCTGCCACTAGGATTCCACATTTATATTATTCTGGTTGTGTACTTTCAGAACATATATATCATGTCTAGATCCGTGACTGTTAGGAAAGAACGTTTACTTATGAGAACATACTTACTGATGAATGGAAAGTATACTTTTTTGTATATTTTCTGAAAAGATTTACTGATTGAAGTCGTTTAGTATCAAAATTATCTCCACATTTTCAGCTGCTGTGGAAGAAGGAAAGAAAAGAGCTGCATAAACTTACTACAATAGAATCAGTACACAAATGCTTAAACTGTTTAGTGTAGCCCTCATGGCTGAGGGGTTTCAGGAACTTGGTTATCGTACTTTCGATGTCCATGAGTATGGGTTCGAACCACAGATCTTCCACATTTATTTCCGCTATGTCGGAACGTTACATTTTCGTTCTCTGCCAATTGCCAATGGCGCTTACATTCACAATAAGAAGAATTGTAGTGGCATTTATTTGTAAATGTTTTATAATGAAAAAGAGAATAAAGACAATACACAAAGCTAAAAACTATAACTAAACATCATCAATAATAATTACTACGAACGACTAAAACGAACAGCTGAGCTTCTAACCACGCGACCTCCAGTTTCGACTAAACTGTGTTCCGAACCACTCTGTTCAATAGTCTCCCACAGCTCTAACCCATGTCCACGCGCACCAAGAAGTAAGTAAATATTTTGTGTAATGCTATACACATTCGACAAAAAACATATGTAGTATAGTTCCTGACTTCTGTGTATACGTAAGATCGATCCCTGCTCATGAAATGTGGGCTTTGTGGTGGACAAACACCGTGAGTGGGATTTTTCTCGGGGTTCTCCTGTTTCCTCCCACTTACATCGTTCTATCAATTCATCCCATCATTATCCATCCGACCTGAGCCTAAGTTGCCTAAAAGGCCTTAAAACTAAATTCAAAATTCAATTTTATGTATACAGATACTACCCTTTATTCTGGAAATGGAAGAGAAAATGGAACATCAGCCTAATCTCCAAAGAATCATTCGCGAGATTGGCACTGTGTAAAGTATATGTATGTGGCGTCGCAATATAGGAGCATATTGATATTATTGCTCGCTGAAGTGACAACTATGCAGTGAAGGTAGAACCTTTTGCAGGAAGTGAAAGTTTAAAATATCAATCGATGTGCACTTTAAATTTGCTGTATGAAGCCACGAAAATATTTGTTGTTTGAGATTATAACTACATGACTTATACTGGACCACAAGACTACATATATTTGACTATTATACAACAAGTACCTGACCTTTGAGAAAAGTCCATTCACAGGTTAAAGTTTATGAGGTTTGTTGTATAGAGTGGTTCGGAGTTCTTCCACTTTACCACAAATTCTAGTGCTATCCTAAATAGTTCAGGAGTTCATTCCGGCACTTCGTAACAATATTGTTACTGATGATGTTCAGTAACTGTATTGGAGCGGGGTTGGAAATAGTCTTCATTTGTCCTCCTGATAAGAAAATTACTTACATCTGAAAAATATTTTAAGCAGAAACCTTTACAGAAGACAAACATATTTGGCCACCTCCGCCATAGAGAGGTTATTACTTTTAAAGAAAACATTATCAAGCTGTCATTGTTCTTTTTAATATAGTACACTATTGAGAGAGTTTGTTTCCATAATATTCAATGCTATTCTGCAGGGTATTTAAAATTGTCTGTAATCGGATGTTTCACTTCAATAATAATAATACTTACAAGCTTACCTTTTGAACTTGCACTGCGAAATTACTGCATAATATGCTACCGAATCTTTCATTTCTCCTAGACATTTTTGGTTATTTCGGATATTAGTGAACACTAATTTGTCTAAAATCATCGAATAAATAAATTTTGGTGTCTAGTTTGGTGTAAACAACCTACAGAAAGAAGCCGGTTATTTCCAAAATTAGCTAAATTTAGTAATCTTTGGCTTATGTCTTTAGTTGGCAAGATGGTGTAAGGGTAACGTGCTTCACATCTTGGTACTAAAGCTAGCCAACATAGATTCAAACCCTGTTCAAAACAAGTGATTTTTTAAAAAGCGATCGTGAAGAATCAAATAATACAAAACGGAGATTTCTTAAGAATGTGGAACCAAATACCTGTATCACGATAGAAACGATTTACGAATGTTGGTTGGGAAAGGGAAAATAAAATCTATGTTAATTGCCAGGAAAATTAATAACAAGTTAATGATCTGTAGTATCCACTTTTCATGTTATTATTCTTAGAAAGAAGAATTGTACCATTTGTTAAGTAAGGTTCATGTAGAAGAACCCCGATCTATCGTTATCGTGGTGGACTTCTAAACTGAATAATTAGGTTCGATTTCCAACCAGGCAGAGTCTTTTTTTCGAATAAAATAATGGCTTCAAACAGAGATTCATCTACGGTTGGAGAACTTGAGGGGCATCAATTATCCTTATGCGTGTATCCTTATGCGTTGGAATTTAATTTGTTTCAATGTCTTCATCTATTTCTCCCTCTTTCCTCCTTTTCTGGTCTTTTTCACCTTTTCCCCGTCTTCTTCTATGCTTTCTCTCTCTTTCTCTCTCTCTCTCTGTGTGTTTGTTTCAACCAAACAAGTTTTGTTACACTGCATAATGACGATTTCTACATGATTTCCATATTATTATTTTCCTTTTATTTGCATTAATTCCTATCTCTTAGAACTTAACCTGAATGGAATTTCTGCCTATCTATCTCGTGGTTCTCTAAGTGATGCTCAACTACTTATAGTTTCTGGCTCCAAATGGAGGAATATCCTGGCATGTCATGGTTTGGCGCATGTTTGTACTGTCATGTTGGTTCTCTAAGTATTAGGTGTACAGTGTAACAATTCTCCTGGAGGAAAGAGCTACTAATTCATACAACTCCAACTTTGTTATAGACGTATTACATGCTTGTATTACAAAATATTTCTTTGGAATTTTGAGATTCATTAGGGATTCAAAATGGCATTAATTCAATATAGTAACAATATAAATGGATTAAACATTCTAGTTTAATGGTAGGAAATTTAATTTGACGAATTTAAAAAGGTGGCATAATTATTGTCGAAAGATTTTTTTAAAATGAAGTTTGAACATGAGCGAAGCAATTTTTTTTATAGATTATATAATACTGTTTTGATCTGAATGGCTATAAAAGTCAGGAGTACTTATTAGTTAATAAAACTTAAACAAGCCTTACTATTTACTACATACATTTCGACCAATGGGGCTTATAAAAGCTGCGGTCAATTGAAAGAAAAGAGGGAACATTTTTCAATAAAGATTTTAATACTTTATTTGTTTAGAAAAGAATATTAAGTGTAATATATCTCTATATAGATTTAACACTTTGTTCAGCTTTTATTTTTATTTTTTTATTTTTTTTTCTGAGTTCCTTGTAAAATTTTAATATAAGGTTTCGGAAACTAGATATCTCTTTCTTACAATAGAAGTACGAAATAGATTTAACACTTATATTGTGGAATTAATGATGTTTTAAAGAAATTATATTTGATGATACTTTTCTTTTATAATTTGTGACTTAAAAATTGGCGAAAAGATGTATTTAGTAGATCTGAGTTATAGACCTTGTGTATGTGGTACAACAAGGGGTCACTGGTCTTTATTTTACATCCATAAAGAATTTTAAAGTTTAAAGTTCTGATATTCGTATTTACCTGTGTTTTCTTCTGCTGTTTGATCTAGCATTGATACAAGACTGCTGGGGTCTGAGTCTCCAGGTCAGCATTTGATGTTATATGATTAAGAGTCGTCCCGCTCAAGGCCGTAATAAGTCCTGGGTTTTCCTAAGGAGCATCTTGATCACGAAAGTAAGATTCATTCAAGCCTAAGCAAAGCTCAAAAGTATTATGATCCACGGAGCAGAAATACAACTGAGATTAAAGATTCAACGGGTATAAAGTGTATATACACGTCTATTTATCGAAATAGAGGATATTTTATAAGAAGAATTTATATATATAAGCAGTTTTATTATTACAACCTACATTTACTTTTGTAGATGTCTGTAGATCTGCAGATGTCGAAAACAAGTTTCCAGGATCGTCTAATAATAGTATGATTTATAATTGCAAATATTTAGTCGAAAGAATTTTAGAAAGCATGTCTTGTTTTTAATGGACGCGATAGTATTTGTAACGGAGTAATGTTGGTTAAATGTGACATTCACACCTATCAACTGAAATAAACACATACTTGATGTACAAGAAGCGTAATATAATACCCTAGGTAAATATTCTTAATAAGAAAAAGTGGTTTTGAGTCTTAATTACATTTGGATAAACTTTGTAATCAACGAAAAGGAAGAACATCACTTTGCGTACAGACCAAAGAACAAAATCTAAATATTTTGATCGACAGCGGATTTTGCTACAATTTAATCACTAAATTCACTTATCAGAGACAAGAAGCTTTCGATACAATATAACCCTACTCTATATACCTGCTAGATGTAACTACTAAATCTATTGCTATAGGAGCAAAATGTTTATCACTACATGATTCATGGTAGAAAAGGACATTTTTCTCTCCTAGGTATATCATGCACAAGAATTTGAAGATTTGATATGGATTTCGAGTACCAAAAATTGGAGTAATCATACAACGTATACTTACCGGCATTACTATAAAACAATGAAGGTTTTTTATCGTAATACATGATCAAATCGAAGCTTTGGCAATTCTGGATAAATAGATCTGAGATAGATAGAAGAAATCAAAGAAGCAAGTTACAGTGTTCTATTCAGAACACCAAACGGAAACATCACCATTCGTAACATTTTGTTTAGAACAATTATTGTATACCTATACAGTAATAGGAGATGATTATATAGTCTATGATTCAACAGAGTCAACCGAAAGACACGCTGAAAGAAACCGTGAACACTGAAAACAATGTTAAACCAGCTGAAGTAGAAGCTACAGATAAACAGTGAGGAGAAAGGAACGAAGCAGATAGTGAGAGAACATCAGAACAGGAATGAGAACGAAATTAAAAATAAATAACATTGTTAAAAGTAAGTATTATATCATCTTAAACAGTTAATCATCATCAGATACATTCAAATCACAAATAGAAGAACCTGATCAAACTTTGCAAACAATAGATAAGGTATTAGTCAAATTGGGTTATGATAAGTATACAAATAAATCAGAATTTACATCAGAAAACGAAATATTGACTAAGTGATTACTAAAGAATTTTACATTTTTTGTAGATCAAGATGCTACTCATGTTGCCAGAGATTTGTTTGAATTTGGAATCATTTTAGCTTGAAAAGAAAATTAGTTAGCTTTGAATCTTGTTAATCTATAGCCTATATATATATAAAGTGGTATCAAAAATTCGTAGTGAAAAGTAAAGTAATTTTGTTCATGTATGACTAAAAAGAAAAGCATTAGTCAGTTTATAAATTCTTGAATTGGTGCTCCCCATGATTTTCTTTTTAGTCATGCACAAACAATTTTTTTTTTTTACTTTTTACTACGAATTGTTTAAGAAAAGTATGTCTTTAAAACGGTGTTCAGATACTTTTTGTCGAGCTAATGTTTTGTGACCCAAATCCTAAAGCATTTTGCAACCAGTCAAAGCTAACATAATTGCAGGCTAGTATTTATTTTAGAATAAAGAAGTCCATGTTTAAAAAATAAAATATGCTTTTAAAATATATAAATATACAGAAATATATGAAAGTGACAATGAAATATTGTATTGTCACCCAACTTACGTCGCTGTGCAAAATTTCATCATTGTATGACGTCGGGAAATGAGATAAATTAACGTTGCAAGATTTGAGGAGACCATTGTGAACTAGAGAAAAGTCTGTAAAAATGTGTGTATGTATGCATGCATGTTTCACCATAACTCTGGAACGCCTGGTCAAATTCCAACCAAACTTGGTACACATATTACTTATAATTTGGAAAAAATACTGTCGGGGTAAGACACCCATAGCAAACTAGGTTTGGGGGTGACATGTAAAAAAGGTGCAATCAGTTAATGGATCATTATTGTCAGACCCGCGTAGTCACTGACTCTCGTAATATATTAAATTAATATTGATTTCGGATTTTACTGACACCTTCAAGTCCTACAGTCATTACAACTGTGATGCCTGACATTCTTCGGCAAATGCAATATCAGGGAAAAAGCATTACAAAACATAGTAATCCTTTATTTTATAGATAATTACAGAATTTTATATATTTAATCAGAAGTCAGAAGTCATTTTACACAACAGTAATAACATATGTTAGGACTTGGGAAGAAATCGGACCTGACCTTATACTATTCCAGAATTTTCTTGGTGCGACCGAGAATAACTCAGTCATGATGGACAGTCGCTGGGCGAGCACCGACAACCTTCCGAATTCGAAACCAACACCTTCCAATTGAGTTACGACCGTTCGGCTCGACACTTTCCGAATGACCTGAGAAAAAATAAGAATAACCTCGTCTCAATGCTAGGAATGGACAGATACGGATCCTTAAGGATCCGGATCTCAAAGGATCCGGGGTTAGATATCTGATATCCGGATTCGTTTGGCCATCCCTATTCGATGCTCGATGTGTGAACGGCTTCAACCTATGCTTCCTGCCTAAGAACGACCCTTAGGCAACAGCTTGATGAACTCACTAGTGAAAATATAGCCTATGTTAGTGTCATTTCAGAAAAATCTACTCACCGAACAGAAACAACTTCGACAATTCCTTGTTAAATCGATGATCGACTGTTCGTCCTTTGTTGCAAAATTGTTTGATGTCAGTTTAAACAACACGCCGAAAAACGAGAAATACACGTGTCGTTTCTCGAAATGGCAAAGACTTATTTGCTTCTAGGCTATCATTTTCAACATCAGTACCGTATCGTGCATTGCCTATATGTCACGCTAGGTAAATAACTTTGAAAACATATCGTAATTTAAAAGACAAGAACAAAATATATTTCGTGTAAAAGCAGATCGATCCACGGAAAGTTAATTATGACAAAAAGTTCTTGCCGCTTTTGAAAGTACGTCAGCGGTGTAGCTAGACAAATTGTCGCAGGGGGACTCAAATTTGCTTCGGAGGTACCTCTACAAGTACCAAAGAGTATCACATATGTTGTTTTTATCCAAAATAGTTCAACGTCTATTAAATCAAGATTTAGTGTATAGTGCATCTGAAATCGTCCAGGATCGTTTTCCCACCCATTTCAAAATAATAATAATATTATTATTATTGTTATGCCCCTTGTATAGGACCCAGGAATAGTTCAAAACGGGTATTCTTTTATTTTTATAAAACTGATTCATTAATGGCTGCCATTTATGTATTGCCACCTTTCTATGTGAATGTGAAGCGTTTATACAGCTGTCTGCATCTCTTATTACTTAAGCATATCAATTATCATTACAGTAGTAAAATTGTTCTTCATAATTCTAATCGTAATAAAGAATATTGCTTTTAACAACCATTCTTTATATGAGTTACCAAACCACCTATGAGCATTATTCATCCTGAATTTGCACATCTGTAACTACCTTTGCACTGGAACACTGGAAGTATAAAATATGAATTTTAAGCTGTTTCAAAAATCATAAAGAATTAAGGAAGCATATATCAACCTTCAACATACTTTGATATGTTAATAGAGCACAAAAATCAACTTGATATTTAATCCCTTCCGGCGAAAAAGCGCCCTGAAGACCGGAATTGTTTCTATTCTAACAATCACATTTGGATACTATTTTAACCAGTTCGATTACGTGCGCCGCAATACAAAATGCCTACCATTAATTAATAGACTGATATAAAAATTATATCTATCTATATTGAAAGGGGTAGCAAAGGTCAAACCCACAAGTATCGTGTACGAAGTGCCTGAAACTTTATATGTATATATATATATTATATATATATATATATATATATATGTATATATATATGTATATATAGATAGATAGATAGATAGATAGATAGATAGATAGATAGATAGATAGATAGATAGACAGATAGATAGATAGATATGTACTATTCCATTTGAGGACACATACACTACTTGGGGGACTTTTGACCCCCCCCGTGGCTACACCCCTGAAGTACGTAACTGTTACTACAAGGTAGACAAAAAGTTCTTGCCGCTTTTGATAGAAACAGAAAGTGTCACTTACCGTTATTCTTCAAAGTAATCGCCATCGGCATCCAGTAGATTTTGTAAATGTTCCTGCAGCTGTGCAATGCGCTGCTTCTAATACTGATGGACCTTGGACGCGAGTACATGTCCGCACTCCGCAGTGATGATTTGGCCTAGTGGCAACAGCTCGTAGTACACCACTTGGCAACTGCTCTAACAGACACAAAGAATGATTTTTTTCGTGGGTGTACAGATGGTCTTGTGGTGAGCACTCGATCAAATATGGGGGTGTTGCGGTACCGACAACACTATAGACGCCCACTGTGGGGTTTACCAATCTCTCGACCTGAATTTCTGGAACCAATGCCTGGCTCTGTGTTCATTCACAGCATTATCCCCTAAAGCTTGTCATGTTCGGCGATTTGATTCGGCAACGGAGACGCCCACCTTAAAGTCATAAATCAGACAACCTCAAACGAGCTACTTCGGCATCTGCATTTTCTTTGCCACTACTCGAGCTATGATTGTTGTGAATGCGCGAAGTGCCTGTCCTGGAATTGGTCAGTGTTCCCGATCGCTTTTCCAGCACCTGAGACATTTATGCCGGTATCAGTGATCATGCCTTCCCATACGTCGTCAGAAACGGCAAAAACTATTTTGGTTACTTTGTGCAAGGGAATCCTACTTAGAGTTGAGCGTTTATTTTGTGTCAACTGTTACAACCAGTTACAGTTTCAAGGAAATAATCGTTTGGTACTGGTTTAGATGAACTTTAAACAAGAGATTACTTACACTTTGGAATACTTATAGGAACAGTACCATAGAGACATCTGATTGTGTTCTAGAAAAAATCGAGTAATTTTAGTGGCACTAAGTCGAAAACATTCCGTTCTAACTTCGACTATATTCATGAATTAAAGCAAGTGCCTTAAAAGTATCAATAAACACTTATCGGCCTAAGTTAACAAAGAAATATGCAACATAGAAATATTTTGATAATTGTTTTTTCGCATGAGAATTCAAATAAATTCGTAAATGCGCTCAAATTGTTTCTTTTAGATAAACACTTTAACATCGTCGGTATAGCACTTCGAAGCTAGAACTGTAAACACTGAAACGTATCACATTACGAAAATCGAAGCCAAAACCAATTGTTTGAAGAATTTGAATACAAATATTGTTAAATATTAAGTGCGTAGATCACAAGTTGACGGAATAACACAGACCTTCGTACTTTAATTCCACTGAGTAGAAGAGTCACGATAGCAGATCCAGTATATCCGTTACCGATCTTACGTTAGGCAAATTGAAGTTAATTTCCGTTAGAAGCAGAAAAACAAACTTAGACGTAAACGTGACTTAACGAATGCTATTATTCCTATTTGCCATCATGTGCAAAGGAAAAGGGATTGATTTCGCTTGTTATTCTAAGCATAGTCTGAACAAGTTGCCCTGCCGTTAACGAATGAATGTTTATATCAACAACGTCTGAGTTGCACTGTTGTCTCGTTTACTAACACAAACGAGCAATTGAAGCAAATAGACGGGCTTGGTCAACCAATAATTTCGTGTTATACTTAATAATTGTTATTTATCATGTTTCCTACTATTTGCAAAATTTCCCTATGAACATACTTATTAAAAACCACTTTACTGTAAACGTCCTATATATAAAAATAGGCAATTGCTGAAATTCTCGGTTTTAGTTAAAATAAAAGTGTTAGTCAAGTGGAAACATAGCGTTAGAAGCCGACAGAGTAGCCGTGCGGTCTAAGGCATTAGGCCAATGACTGGAAGGTCTCGGGTTCGAATCCCGGCAGGGGCCTGGATGTTTGTGGATTTTAACTGTCTTTAAATAGGCAAATCGTGACGGGCCGAAGTCAAAAGTTACTAAACTGGCCCATATAAAATGAAGTTTACCAAGATTTTTACAGCGTTAGAAAAATTAGCAATGTACACAGAAACACGGAGGAAGTGGTTAAATTTGAGGGAAATCTGAACAAAGAGTGCCATTATTGTATAGAAAAGATGTGTTATAAACATGTAATTACTCAGCATCGCATCAATTACTTAATTGAAAATCACTGTAGAGCTTCTGACAACTTGCTGTTTCCTGTGAGGGGCTTAAACGCAGAGGGATGGATGTGACATTCAAAGATAGAAAGGTTCGAATTAATCTTGTATGATATAGGAACTATATGTAACACAAACTAATCATACGTTAGAAAGAGACCCTAAGGTCCAATGTCTTTCTACAAAACATGCAAATTTCTCGGTTATATCATATATAGATATGAATTTCAACTTTTATCTTTCAACGTCACTTGTATCCCTTCAATGCCACTGATTTCTGCATTCAATAAGAATGTGTTTGATGTTGAAACCGATTGTATCTCAACTCTCATTAATTTTTCCATCAATAAATAACGCTCATGCGCTCTCTTTCATTGTCTGTCGTCAAACTACAGAGAAGCAGAAGTGTTGGGGTTCTTCTTGAACAATTACAGCGCAAAAACGTTATTTTATAATTGTTGTAATTACTAGTGACGTTCATTAAAACTGTTAACAGTGCCAGGGAGACAATACTTAAGTTGTTGGAGCCCGCAGTGGCTAAATTGGTGCTAGGAGTCGTAGGCACGGGCGGATTTAGGAGAGAGACTCTGGGGGGGCGGGGGCAATTACTTTAAGGATCCAAGCTATTGTAGGGGTCTTTTAAGCCATTCTGAAATAACTGGGGAGCAATTTCCCCATGCACCTCATAAATCCGCCCATGGTCGTAGGATCGATCCCTCCTCATGCCATGTGGGCTTTGTGGTGGACAAACACCGTGTGCGTGGGTTTTGTTGGGGTTCTACCGTTTCCTCCGACTTTCTTCATTCCACCAGTTGATCCCATCATCACCCATCCAGCCTAAGCCAAAGTAGCCTATATTCCTCAAAACTAAATTCAATTCAAATTCAACTTAAATTGTTACAGGTATAGCGATCTAATGATACAGCTCCTGTGTAATATTTACTTTCGATCTGAAATAACAGTTACAGAATTTATACTTCAGTAACAATTACAATCGATCAAGTAAAATATTAACTATCACTTGAAATAGTAATTTTGTTCATGTTGACTATGTGGGTCATCCCAAAGTGTCCTGCAGGATTTTCAGTTTGGGGGTGTAAAGTAAAAATTGGGAGGGTGTAAGTGAAGTTTTGTACGGTTTCTATCGATTTTTCACAACAAAAATTTTGAAGTTGGGGGGAGGGTGTTGTCGAGAACTGGGGGGCTAAAACACTCCCACAGGGGGATCTGGCAGAATCACTGGCTGTCAGCCTCTGGCTCTGAGTCCTTAAGGTTTTGTTTCACGGATACATTTGTCATTTGCGACCTGGAACATTTTTCTTTTAAACAAGTAAGGTAATCCAACTGCTTAGTAAGGGAATTGAATGCTAAATTTCCGGCACTATTCGTGTAAAGAGGTTGTCAAATGGTAAGCATAATGAATTGCTATCACAGCTTTGTCTGACTTTTGAGACTGAAATGCGCTACAGCTTCCCTATTGATGCTGAATCAACACCGAAATTTGAGGCCCTTATTGAGGATTGAGCCTGGGACTTCTCATACAGAAAGGCTTTGCCCGTTAACCACTTGGCAAAGTAGAAACTTATTGTCAGAATTCTATGACCCTCCGTGCTGTCATTTTGTTGATGGAACATTTAATGTAAAAACAAAATGGATTTATAATCATTTTTGCTTCTTTTTATTGTTTTTACTTAATTTTGGCTTTATTTGTCTTATGAAAAAGGGAAAACAAAAATATTAACCTTTATTTAGTGTGTTGCGAACAATTTTGTGTGTTGCAAGGTCTTGGCATGTATTCAAGTACTGAATAAAAACAAATAACCACTCAACATTTTCATTACTGTTGGAAATAGTATAAATTTTCGAATTATGAATATTTAGCACTATCTTGTGACTATAAAAACAATACGTTGTGTATGAATTTAAACCTTCATAAAGGTTTTAGATGACTAACATTTATTAACATATTGTTTATAACAAAAACGTATATTATGTGGATGGTGGACTACGGTATGATGTGAAAATATTGATCAATTTTATTTCTGTTTTGTATTCCCATTTTATTTGGATATTCGCGTGATTTTTTTTTTTTTTTTTTTTTGCCTTTGACAATATACGAAAACACTGCATCTTTGTACTTAGCTACCCCACATCCCAGCGCTCAGTGCTAACAAAAGGATTTTTTTTTTTTTTGAAACTAGGTTGCACAGAAGAAGGGAAGATAATTTCATCTACATTCTTTTAGCCTGTTAGTAATTTTGGAATAGCAATCACACGGTCAAGTTAGGACCATAGGATAGGATTCCATCTGTAAGTCATATATCTTTTTCTACATACATACAGCTGGTGTGTGTCTGCGTAGGATAGCCCTCCGACAGAAGTGCTGGTTATTTCCAACAATCTGCGAAAATTAACAAAAAAACAAACAAAAAAACACGGTTCTCGTCTCTGGCACTCTCTGGTGGCAAAGGAGAGAAAAGAAAGAGAGAAAGAAATGTCAGTGTTCATTCCGCACATTTTATACAGCCCCAGAAATTTTCCAATCTATGCAGGGTTGTCGAATTTTGAATACGTGAAATCAATGCGAATATTATTCAGTTCACACAGATTTGTTTTGATTAATTATGACATTGGTCTGTTACGCAGTGATAGCATGGATATAATATCGGACACTAGCAGAGTACTTCGTTTTTTAATCTTAGTTACATTAGAACGTGCTGATAACAATGACGAAAACATTCCATGCCAATGTCGCGTTTCTTGGATGAAGCTTCCTTTTGGGGACATTCCACACAGAGTTTGGGTCCCCCTCTCAGCCTTTGAAAGAGAGATGATAGGTGGTTACGTGAGAAGAGCCGAAGAAAATAGGAAGCCAGCTCGTGCTTCATTTCGTTGCTTAATCCCAGGAAGTATTTGATGTTTGCGTCACATCGTAATTGTCGGCTACCTTTAGCGGTACGAAGTCAACACGTCATTTTTGAAACATATAACACAAGGTGATCACACGGTATTTTTGGTACACTAGTCACATTAATTATATAATAGCTTCATTTTGAATAAATTATGATATCAATTGTAAACGTAGGCGGCAACTCTGCCCCGATCACATCAGCATCACCAGTCGTGGGCCCCACCGCAAAGAAAAAGGAAAACAAGTTTTTGAGTACTCAAGTAGACTACAGGTCAGTTTCCTTTTGACCCCTAAAAATTCAGAACAGAGGTACAGGTCTACGGTGTTGGTTACAACGCCATGAAACACTCTTAAATGTCACACACCATTTCCTGCAAATTAAAAGAAGGTCTGTTTATTTGACCCACAGACAGTTGCGGGCGACACTTATTTCCTCTCCCTCCGTTTTCGGTGGAAAACTACAACAATACAGAAACAGACAGGCATAGATTTACACAGTTGCCAATTTCTAACATTCCAGAGAAACAATTGGAATGAAATTTACGCTACATGATTGTTTATCAATAAGAGTTTCGAGACATCGTTTATCCCCTCTAAACCACAATTATTCCGAGTTTTGTCCGTGTCAATTCAATATTTTCGTAGTCCTGGTAAGTTAAACTTTGGTGCATTTTTTGAATAAATTTGACAATGCCGCCAGTGGTCAGCTGCATCGGAATGTATTTGCTTCTTTAAGTTCGGTTACAGGATAGGGGCCGAGGTGTGTACAGATGAGGGGGATGGGCCGTATGGATGATGATGGGATGAATTGGTGAAATGAAGAAAGTGGGAGGAAATGGGAGCACCCACGGTGGGAGAAAACCCACGGTGTTTGTCCACCACAAAGTCCACGTGGTATGAGCAGGGGTCGATCCGACGACCCCTAGCACCAAAGCAACTACGCTTTACCAACTAAGCCACCGTGGCCCTCTTATTTGTGTAGTTCGTACAAGACTGTACAAGGTAATTTGTTGTTCATACAATGGCAAGCACGATTGTCACAGTGCTTGGGGCAGGAACATGATAACAGTTCCAACACAGTTTCTGGCGCTGGTGAGCAATCCATCCAATCTACATTTAACATACCATCTTCACATTGCGTATGGCGTAAAATCCAACAATGGGACGTTGGTGGAGGTACGGCTGGTTTACTCTCTAAAGCAGTGTTCTTCAACCTTTTTTTCTCGCTTACCCCTAGGAACGTTTCTCATTCAGTTGATCAAAATCAATTAAACCCTAAGTAATTTATTTCATAAACATGTTCCGTTGATTAAAGAAAGGGGGCAAATCGTGACCCTACAAAAAGACAAGGTTAAAATTTTACAAACCAAACGTAGCTTATTGTTCCTTGTTTCCAGCACGTCAACTCCTCAATTCTTGGTCGAATTTTCGTGATTGCGAGAATCAAAGCTGTTTCCGGATTCAAGCGATTTCTGTACTTCGTTTTTATTGACGTCAGTACAGAGAAGCTCTGCTCACACAAGTAAGTTAACGGGAATGTCAGAAATTGTGAAATGGCACTGTCACTAATTTCTTTGTATTCTTTCCGGGCAAAAATCCAAAAGTCTGAAATTGAGAAACTCTCGAATTTCAGATGCAGTGAACTAACTGTCAGCGGATATTTCCAGCAGACTGTTTTTTTATATTCCAGGGGAAATTACAGTTACTAAAGGCGGTAGTGTTAAAAGGATTAGTTATCCAGTCTTGGGTACTATCTTTATAATGTACGAATCAAAGCCCGTGGATATCTACGTTATAAAAGAGCCAAAATTTTAAAAAATTATTGAAGATGTAAATGTCTGTATTTTTAGTGTTTCGTGTTCATTCAGTGATACAAGTAGTCATTGAGTGGCAACAGTGCGTGTAAGCATCGAAGCAGAGTTGGTGTTACACACACTGCTCATATCGAAAATCTCGAACGCGGAGTTCGAGAGATCAGATTTAACTTCCAGGATGTCAACCACTCGTAAGGGAAAGTAGCAAATGCGTAAACATGAATTGCTGTATTAAGGTCGTTTAGTTGACTGTAACTGCATATAAAATTAAGTTCTCTTCCAAATGTCGTTTAACTAAAAGTAAAAGCCCAAAGTTCTGGATGGTGGAAGATGAGATGTGATATATGTTCGCCGTGTCCCGTTTTGGAACAAAGACGTAGGAATCAAGCACGTTTCGCAGGACATAATTTCTCAAGTTTCTCTCTTAAGCTATAAGTAAGGGATGTATTTTACTTCATATTACGTTGAACGAGGTTCTGTTGATGGAAGAAGTAAGTAGCAGTTAATCAACGTATACATCGGAAGTGCAGCGCAGACCAGGTAACAATTTATTCTTTGTTTAATTGACTACACATTCTACGACATAGTACAAAGCCGTATGCCTATTAAAGTATCGACAAAGAGGGTGTCGAAGATACGGAGCGCATGAGGGCTGATAATAGTTTTGTGGTCCATGGAACGGTGTCCAGGAACCAGTATGTATCGTAAAAAATATGTGTAGGCTTAGGTGTCAGATGACCAAGCAACTTCCAGGAAGTTAGACATTACATGTTAGAGCTTGTTTAGCGTAGTTCATGAACACTCATCGTCAATTGAGTGTCAAAGCCGTCAAGCCATTGAGTCAAACTCGAGTGAATGAATCAATTTATGTGGCATAAACGTTGTATGCACGCATCAACCATAAGTAACTAGCAATACTTCAACGACGTGTCAAGGTCGAGTGCGTTGAGGCATAACTTTAGTTCTGTGCATCCAAGGTGCGAGAGAAAGCATATGGATTGTATTGTTCTGAAACTTTTATTAAGTTGTATCTCATAATAAACAAGTTAAATGTACCTGTGACGAAACGTGGGAGCGATAATTGCATTCCGGGAATTGAACTGGTGCATGCTGCGGCCACGACAGTGCGTTAGCCTAGGATAAATATTCTATATGCTTTGAGGATAGCACTGATATATTGTACGAATATAGACAAATAAATCAAGGACATTTAATGAGGATTTCATGTGTATATGAATACTCTGCAATTTTATTTTATTGTAATAATGGTAAAACTCTGAAAGCGAGCTGTATATTCGCAGAATCGTGTACGGATAATTTGTTCCATAGCACTAATATTCCAGGTGTATTTATAAAAACCAGACTTGTATATGCTTACCAGTGTGTATTGCATTAGCATACTAGGTTACAGATTAATGCTTTTATTCATAAATGCGTAACAGAAAAGTTAGCCGAACCGTGTCTGTAGCTGAGGACTGGATTAGGTCGGATTTCTTTATTCCATTTCTGGTAGTTGAGTCATTTTGCTTTGTTTCTCGCTGTTGTAAGTTGGTGGACTTCCAGATTACGTTGCGTTGAGCGCGTTCTGTAAATTTGTTGTTCATTCCATGTCTGGATGTTGAGATACGGAATTTTATTAAAGAAAATTAAGGAAAAAAAAAAGTATATGAATAAATTATTCAGTATATGAATAGTACTTAAGAGTTTGACGAAGTTTCGTTAAATAGAATTGGTGGGTACGAGAGATCTCTTGCAGCGTGACATAAGTATTAAGAAAGTCTGGTATAGGCGATGATAAATAAAATCAATATTCCATTTTGCTTATATCAATCACGCATAATTATTGTAAGGTGAGCTCATCCATATTCAAAACTTTAAGAATTGTCTTGAAAGTAACATTTTGTATTGATGCGAACTTCTAATTGCATTGCCTGTTGATCAATGTGTTTCATATGAAAAGGGCACAATGTCTTATTTTTGTCTGTTATCAAATTTATGATCAATAAAGTGTTAATACTTGCCCAGAAAGGAAGTGTAATAACGCTTGAAGTGGATAGATCAAAACAAATGGTAACTATGAATGTTTTGAGTTCATGTATATTATCGATGACCATATTTTGAAATAAAAAAGAAATATAAATAAAGTTTTCGAATTTTATGAGGAAATATTACTCCAAAAACCAGTTTATCTCTGCGATCAGTTGTCGTATTAAGCATCAAACATTAACAAGGAGGTCGTGTCAGGAAATTCCTTGTGAGAAATGCTGGTATAGTAAAGTTCGTTTTATATGATAATCCAATCCACTATAAAAACTTCGAGGAGTGATATTAGTACAATACAGTCACATGAAGGTAAGAATGAATAAGTAATAATTATAACTCATTTGAGTGTATGGTTTTATTGTTATTAATTCAATATTCTTTTCACAGGTATAGTAGTTTCAATAACGGAATTCGTTTCTTGTCTTTCATTAATTTAGTCCTTACTCAGTTTGCTAGTCTTTGCGGTATTTTCGTTGATTCATACGAGCTTCATCACGCGGTTAGGTATAGGTAACTTCAGAAATTCGTGTTGGAGTTGGCTGTTGAGTGCATATATTGACTGCGTGGGTGGACTTAGGACTTAGTATTATGTTGTCGTCGAGTCACGGGTGCTGTGAAAGCATTGTTTCGCTCAAGCTTTATTATTGGGGTGTTTCTTATTTTCCTGTCCCATCTCTGTCTTGTTCGGTTATTTGCTACGTCCTTCTGGATCAAATTGAAATTGCTGACGCTGGAGATCGTTGTCACTTCGGGAGCCCAGACTGTTACTTCGCCCTTGAACAAGGATCGCACTCTGAGACCGTATATAACTGGATCTAACCTTGCGTTTGGCACGCGATAGGACTCTGCCGCTTACCCATCACGCCAACGAAGGGAGAGACTGTTATAGAAAATGGCGCGCGAACTTTAGACCCGAAAATAACGCCTACTGTCAGTCGTTTTAAAGCAAATAAGAAAACGAGAATAATTGTGGTTAGACCGAGAGTTAGAGGAGATATGACGGATCCACAACAGAGTGAAGAGAAGTCGACGACTCCAAGTATCACAATAGAAGATTTATTCTTATTGATGAGGAATAATCATCTCGAAACGACGAGCAACCTAAAAGAAACTAAAGAAGAAATAAGGGAAACTAAAAAAGAAATGCTTAAGCGAACTGACTAGGTAGACGCTTAATGTCCAATCCATACGTTCACGTAGTGGGGTCTCTTAGTACCCAAGCAACTGTTTGGGAAACGAAAATGGATTGGCTACTCACCAACCCGCATTAGCAGACAGTGTGGTGAGTCAAATGTCTGCACCCCTCCTTTTTTACACATGATGGTACAAGCAACAGCCTCGGACGACCTCATTCCCCGAAGGACAGAATGCACATGGCAACGGTAGTGAGTCCTGCAGGAAGTCAGAGGGTCAAAATGCCCTTTTTTGGACTGTAGGCTGTCAGGACACCGACACGGCAACTCGAACGGACATATACGTGGTGACTTTAAACTGTCAGTCACCTGGAGGAGAGGAGAAATTAGAAGAATTGCAGAATAAACTAACAGAATGCAGAATTACAGAATATGGATTAAGTGGGACATCACAGGACTATCAGAAGTGTGAAGGACCAATGGAGAACAGTTGGAACTACCGTCAGGGCACACGCTCTACTTCAAATTAATAGAAAATGGAAAACAGATGGACGTTGGCTTTATAATTAATAAGGACCTGAAGACACGGATCACAGAAATTGAAGGAACTTCAGATAGAATTGCACGGGAAGTAATAAAGATAAATAAGAGATACAATTAGGAATTTATACAAGTGTATGCTCCGACAACCTCACACCAGGAGCAGGAAGTCGAAGACCTATATGAGGAGATACAGAAGATTTTGGATAGTAGCAAATCGCATTACAAAATTGTAAACAGACTGTTTATTTCCAAAACATTTTTCAAGAGACTTCCTCAGAGAAAGTGGACATGAAGAGGCTCATATGCGATCAAAAACAAAATAGACTACGTTCTATCGAATGACAGGGAAATGCTGCAAGACGTGTCTGTTCTGAACAGTTTCAAAGTCTCGAGCGATCATAGGTATGATGAAAAGTAAGGTGAAATTAATTACTAAACTTGAGAGAAAGAAGCTTATCAAAGAAATCCAGCTATTTTTAGATCTGGAAAATATAGGGAAACAGACAGACATTCTAGATAGAACTAAGCTACAGATTCAGCGCCTTGGAAGAGTTAGAGGATGAAGAAGACATCAATAGCAGAAATAAAATACTGGCTGAGATAGTAAGGGTGACATAGCAAAACAGAAAGAAAAATGAGCAAGATCTCAGAAGAAACTAAACTTTTGATAAAGAAAAGAAGGAAATGAAAGGTAAGGAAAATTAAATAAAAAGTATTGAGTACATAAAAGTAAATAAAACCTAAGGAACAAATAACGAAAATCTTATAAGAAATACAATAGAGAGAAAACAAGAACCAGAAGATAACCAAACAGCAGCTCATTATAGGAGAAAACAAATAATTCCAGTTAAGAGACCACACGAAATAAGGAAAGATTATAAACATATTTAAAAAGTTCTACAGACAATTTTACTACTCCGAAGAAGAACTAGGAAATAAAGACTCAGACAAAAATGGTGTAGAAGTTCCAGACGTAATGAAAGAAGAAGTGGATAAACTATTTAGAGGGATGAAGAACGGAAAATTGTCAGGAAAAGATTGACTCACAGCAGAGATGTTTAAATGGGGAGGTGGAAAGATGAAAGAGGAACTTGCGAACTTATTCTCGATGTGTCTATGGAAGAAAGAAATACCGTCAAGTTGGAATAATGCTGTTATAATTTTGTTGTACAAGAAAGGGGACAAAGAACGTGTCGAAAATCATACTAACTAGTTTACTGTCAGTTCTATACAAAATGTTTACCAAATTAATTTTAAATCGTATTTAACGGGACAGATTTTAACCAGAGAAGGGAACAAGCAGGATTTCGTTGTGGATTTAGCACAATGGACAACATAAAAGCATTGAATGTAATTATGGAAAGGACTAATGAATATGAACTTCCATTATGTTTGGGACTCATAAATTTTGAAAAGCTTTCGATTCGTTCTCCTTGGTAGCAGTACTTAAATAGCTTGAACATCTAGGCATCGAAAGTGCATACATCAAGCTACTACGAAACGTTTGCTCGACTGCAACATTTGTCATTAGACTACATCGAGAAAGAAAAAAAAATTAAAGTTGGAAAAGGTGTAAGCTAAGGAGATTCAATATCCCCAAAACTGTTTTCTGCGGTCCTGGAAAGTGTTTTCCAAAATTTAAACTGTGATGAAGTGGGAATTAAAATTAATGGCGAATAACTTCATTATCTACGATTCAGTGTTTGCTTCAAGTGCAGAAGAACTACAAACCAGATTGCAAGGACTGAGTAATGAGAGTTCGAAAATAGGCCTTAAAATGAATTTAAGTAAAACGAAATTAATGTACAATCAACATGCTGCAAAGAAGGAAGTAAAGATTAACGGAGAGACAATAGACATAGTTGATGAGTATGTTTACCTAGACCAGCTCAAAACATCATATGCCAAGTTAACTGAAGAAATTAATAGATGTACAACGGCGTGAACTTCGTTTAGAAGTCTAAACTTTATTTTCAAAACTACCAACGTGTCTTTAGCGTAAAGTTTATAATCAGTGTGTCTTACCTGTGATGATGTACGGCTGTGAAACTTGGCCATTGAATGCGCAAACAACTTAAAGGTTGAATCACTCAAAGAGCAATGGAGAGATTCATGCTAGGAATAACCATTAGGGATAGGAATACAAATTAATGGTTACGCGCACAAACAAAGGTAGAGGATATAATCAAGACTGCGAAGAAGATGAAATGGAGATGGGCCGGTCACATAGCTATACGAACAGATGGAAGATGGAAGACAAAAGTAGTACATTGGATTTCTAGAGGAAAGAAACGACCGAGACGACGTCCAAATGTTATATGGGTAAATGAAATCAAGCGTTTTCCTGGAGGTACATGGATGAGGATAGCAGAACACCGAGATATGTGGAAAGAAAAGGGGGAGGTCTTCATCCAGTATTGGACGGAAAATGGCTGAAAATGATGATTACTCTTGAATTATTACTAGATCCTAAAATGTTTTGCGAACCAGGAATCATTGCGAAAAGATACTGTCGATTAGGAATTTGTTTATGTGAAATATAAACTTTATTTCTACGTTGTTCATAGTGAATAATAAAAGGATTTTCTTCTACTGCACCATTGAAGATTCGTTCAACACTAATAATTTCCACATCATGAAATTTTTCATTAAGAATACTATTTTCATCAAATGAATGAAAATTTTTCTCACCAGATTGTTTACTTATGCTTGTGCGAATAAAATCTAAAATTGTTTGAATGGAATCATAATATACAGGTGGAAATTTTATATTATATTCCATGTTATTTTTATCCCGTAATTTAATAATAAGTTGTTCTTCCTCTTGAATGTTATAAAAACTCCATGGAATAGAAAGACTGCTTAACCCTACCACCCAATTCCACGTTAAATGAATTGGATGATAAATTTTCGTAGTATACGAACTTGTCTTATTTTAAAAAAATATTACTGCTAACATTTGAAGGTAAAGTAACATAAAACTCTTCACTTCGCGAGAACATGTTCACAAGTGAACAAACAGATTTTCGTTTAACCCAGCTATTCATAGACAAAGGATAACCTAACCATTTCACATAAATCCACGCTTACTTTCGTTTTAATACTTTTTCAGTTCAGTAAGTTTTCTGTTTTCCTACATTTATTTTTTGTAATTTATGATGATAAAATGTACCTTTAATAGGATCGCCATTCCAATCTCGAATTTTATAAGTGGTTGGATTACTTTTAATGCTGCGATCAATATAATCTGAAGGTTGAAATTTACATTTTTCCTTAACATTCTTTGTTCCCCATACAATATTTCCCAAATTTCATTAACATTAGAACCTTTTACTTCCATATGTGAATATTGATTGGGGGACAACCTATTATAACTTTTACAAGATTGTATTCTTTTAATGTTCGAATAAATCTTTCCACTAAGGCAGCGTTGATTTTTCTTGATAATTTTCAAAAACACGTTTTATATGTTGATTATAAATTTCAGTTCCTAAATCAGTTTGACGATGAAGTATAGGTAATTTTCTCTTACTGAATGATCATTTTATTGCTTTTGAAATGACAGGATATGTTTTACTTTTAACAAGAATCCAAATTTCATATCGACTAAAAGCATCAATGCTTCCTAAAATTGATTTATATCATTATACTTGGCACATTTTGCATATCTCCTAAATCCATTTGTTAGAAGGTGTGCTTTCTACTTTATTTGAAAGCCAAATTATTAATTATTGTAAAATAAATTATTCATGCTATTGCTATCTATTTATTTGTGATTTTAAATTGTAAAGATATTATGAGCGTTGTTACCTCTCGATCTAAATCTTGAATCATAAGGATTAGTACCATTATCCCTGTTCCACCTACTATACCTATTCCAATTTCCATTACCATTACCTTACCAGTACCTGCACTAGCTCCTCTCGGCACTACCATACATGAACTAACTGACTCAGCCACTAACTCAAAGTCTGTGTTCGAGCATTAGCAGCAGTCTGAACATTCCTAACATGCACTTTCTTTCTATCATCCTTACTCGTATTTCCGTTATTGCCGGTAAATTTGCGTTAGGGAGGCATTTAAAATCTGCAAAGGGGTATACTGTACAAGGAGTGCCAAAGTAGAGAGGGGCCATTTACTTCTCTTAGTTTTGCGCGTTCTAATGATAAATTCCTTTTCCCTCAGGGGAGGCATTTTAAAATTTACAAAAGAGAATGATATTTTTTCCTTCAGGGCGGGGCATTTAAAAATCTACAAATATTAAAATGATGATTACATAAGCAAAGAAAACGTCCAAACTTATGTCCTGAAAGAAATAGAACAAGCAAACATGTCATCAAATTGTCGGGGCATGGAAATCCTCGATCTCCAAACATAGATGACATCCAAACCAAAAGAACGGGGACAAGGTGACCCTCAAACAATGCACCGCTTAACCAAAGTCGGTTCATCAAAGGCCACGCATATAGGCCTTAAATTTAGGTCAGCTTAAGGCAGCTTGAGGCGGCTAAGTACCGCTGTGCCTGGCGGATATGAAAATGTAACGTATTTTACCCAAATCTTCTGCTGATGTATTCTCTAGAAGAAGGAACATTTTCCTTTGGTTTACACCTCTTACACAGAACATGCATAAGATTTGACTTCGGTGTTCTTCGCAGCTTTCCTTCTGGTGTGGCAATTGCAAGAGGAAATGGGCCCAGTGGATATTACATACCTTCTCTCATATTCAGAACTCTCTTTAGAGCTATGATAGCCATTCGAGCAAATAATCTTCTATCTTGTTTTAAGATGAGCTCCTTGTCTTTGACTCTGGTCTTTGTCTTTTTCTTCAAGTTAGCAAATGTTTTCAACCTTTGCTTAGTTAATGGTAAATGAAAACAGTCTGACGAGCGTCTCTCCAACAAGAGAGAAGTTTTGAAATCCTTATATGCAAACTCTCCCTTTTCCCTGGCAGTCAACAAATCAGTACTGATATATGTAGTAATAACAGTACCATTAGATATATTTACCAGATCTAATGACTGGAATGGATTGATCCAATCACTCTGTAGTAATGCAAAGGCAGCAGATACACATTCCTCATCTTTGTTGATTTTTGTGGCCGTGAAGCCAGGATGAGATATTTTGGATCTACAACAGCTTTCAATAACTTCAAGAAACAATCGAAGAAACTATGCTCTGACGTCTGATGTTAGGTAATATCGTTTAACTACTGATTGACGTTTACTGAACATCGTTGTTCCAGATGTGCTTTGGGTATTTTGTTAACTGTCTCTTCTATGGCCTGATCAATGGAATATTTCCAAATGGATTAACTGCGCCGAGTTGAACCGAAAACCCACCATTTCTAAAGAAATGATACACAGATGGATATGTTCTTTTCTAAAGAAACCTTATCAGTATAGTACACTGACAAATAGCTTGCACAGCTGATGTGATCGTAGGCAAAGCACAAGGTATGATGCATTGTATTCCACTTAGGTACATCAGCCAATTACCTTCTCTAACATTTGTCAGAGAGGCAGTGTCATCAGTGGCAGTTCCACCATGTTTAGATAAGACACCCAGAAAGAAGACAGACTTCCATTGTTGTTCTTGAGATACTGTAGAAATTGTTGAAAGGTACCATACACTATATCAAGGAAAGAACTGGACAGAATGCTATGGAAGTCTTGCGGTGATGCCGATCTTGCATCTTCCAACCATTGGTGAAATAGTGATTGGATTTACTCAAATGCAGACAGCTTTTCTTTACATTCAGTTTCTATCCAAGAAAGGAAAAGATTCAAGCAAGCCTCGCCAAGGCCTCATACGTCAGTTTGTGCATCCGCACAGCACGATTGTATTGCTTTCCTAGTATTATAATATACTGGAAATACAGCCTTCAGCAATTATCTCCGACTCAAAAAAACTTCAGAAAGTCCAGAATCATCAAATCGTTTTTCAATTATTTTCAGATCCATACCAAGTGAAATGAGTCGAAATTTAGAACTAAACCTGGAAACTGCGATGGATTTTTCCATAGTATTTCACACGCTCCTGCATAAATTGCTTAGTCGGCAGTTACAGCAATCAATTGAAGATGAAGAATCCCCTTAATATCCACTGATCGATTAAGCATCATGGATGGTGTACAAGTTGGTCGCAGGGGAGTTAGTAGTTGAAAGATATCCTGTATTTACTTGCAGTACTACATTTTCTGTACGGAGATATATGTTGAAACCATTCCAACTAGGAGTTATTTGATGGGTTTGGGTTGTGCGTTGCATTATCCATAACAGGTTTTCACAATAAGACTTCTTGACGACGTCGTGAAAAGGGGGTCTTCATGGGTGACATTCCGGACCAACCCTTTCCCTTCCACAAATCTTCCTTCTTAGAAGTACATAAAGTAGAACACTTTCATTACATTATATTTGGCTATGTGATAAAATAATATTTAAAAATCTTGAAACGGAAAATAGTGAGTGTTCAGTCAAACAGATGGAGAAGTGTATTTCAGAGGCAGCAAAAAGTGATAACCTAGTAAACTACTCTTCGATAATAGATCTATATAACATACATATAATGTTTAATTAACTTTATCAAAAAGATTATATCTCTAAAACGATATATACAACAGTTTGGTCATATTTCCAAAACTCTTGCTCACTATATTGCGTATTGTAATTAAATATTTTGTAATACCTTATGCCACATAAAATTGAATAGCTCTCTTATTTGTAATGATACAGAAATAATATTCATATCGTTAGAAAGGTAACATTATGCGCTATCACGTTTATTTTGAGGTGGGTTTTCGTAACTGTGATAGTTTCGTAGTTACTTGTCATTAAAAAAATATTAGCAGCAATATAACTTAATTGTTTGAATAAAAACAGCCATATTTGAATATTACTGCTGTAAATAAAACAATATCGCATTTGATTATTCAGACGACAGCATTACCTTCAATTGGATACATAAACGAAGTCTCTAGCTTTATTCTGTGAGAAGATATTGTCGTTTAAGTGCAAGTGGATGTTTTGCGCTCGGATGTCATATTTATGACGTCATAAAAACCAAAAGCTACCGAAAATCGACAAGAATATTTATGCTCAAGTACTGCAGAATCGAGCTGCATATGTGAAATTTACTCCCTCGAGATGAAACCGAACACCTCCTCTGGCTCAACGACTTCTGTTTCTTATAAAATAAATAAACATAACTGGACTCGTATACGGACGACAATTATTCCTAAAACCTTTTTTGCCTTGGGACCTTGAATCAGGACTCAGATCCTGGGGTCTGGCTTACAAATGCTAAATACTTGAAAGATAGAACCGCGTACGCCCAATTTTGGCCAAAAACTGATCAAAGCAGTTTTGTGCAATATTCGGAAGATCTCACACACTGGTTGCTCGATTCTTGTTGTAAAGATAATGATAATGTTGTAAATAAGTAAGTTTATTATGTATTTTGTCCATTTACTTTCTATGTGAAAGGAACTTGTTTTTTCTCCTTTTCTCTAAAACAAGCATTTGTGACTTAGGCGCTTCTAGCTCTCAGGTGCAGAATTAAACAGAATTGGCCTGAATAGAACTTACGTGGACAAATGAGATACTTACAGTAGATGTTTCAAAACTGCTCTCTAATTCCATCCATATGGAAGAGACAGAACACATTTATATTGTGAAAGATAACACGTGTAGCACCGAAAGCTATAAATGCGAGCAAGTCTATCTTGTTACATGTAGTCAATATTTCCCTGATATGAAAAACAATGAGGTCATCTACATCACGGCTAATACTTAGAAATATCAATATTAGCAAATAATATTAACGAGCAAGAAACATGTCTGTAGAATATTACTGTTAGTATTTGTATTGTGAAATGTGTAAACATCAATTAACTAAATAGAAATAAGGTTATCTAATTTGAGGACGGAAATCACGAAATTCAATTTGCTATAACGTCATTTATCCTTTATATCTTTTATTATATATTACTTTGCTCTAATATGTATTTTGCGTGATATCGTCTATGTCATTATGGATAGCTTACAATTCTCTATTGCTACACAATTTCTACTTTTGTAGAAGAATAAGTAATGTTGCTATTATATATATAATTATATAATAATTCTATTGAATAAAAAAAATTAAAACCAAGAAGTAGTTAGCGACCTCCGGTGGCCGACAAGTTAGCGCGTTCGCTTTCTGTGCGCGGGGTCACGGGTTCAGTACCCGTCGGGGACTATTAAACGGAGTGGTTCGGAACCCACTTTATTAAAAACTGTAGGTCCCGTCCTCAGAAGTTTACCAGCACGTGTAGTACATTAATAACAATTCAATCAATTAGCAGCAGTTAGTGTGCTCACATGGTAGCAAGGAGACCGGGTTCCATTCCAGTCTGGCATACTATTTTCTTCTAACATCTATATCATAAATATGAAATGCATTTGTCTGAAGTATTATTTTATTTATTTAGTTATGATTATGGCATTGGATAAAACGCAGAGAAAGAAGCGTGACGTTTTAGATGAGGAAATGACAAGTATTTATCTTTTAAAGAATAAAAATAATCTATTTCGTGGAGCACAACACCAACATGATTAAACTTACTGCTCTTTGCGAGGGGTGACAACGTGTCGACAGCAGAACAGAACTGCTGAAGCTCAGTAGCCCACCATGAACGTTCAGAACGGCTGCAACACGGTTAGGCATCGAGAGGATGTCATCCTGGTATATGGAAGTCCATGGCGACATCCTAAACGCATCCTTCATCTCCTATTTCCTTTTTTTAACGGAAGTTCGGGTTGTCCACATAACGTCGTCTCCTTTCATTGTGCCCTATTTTACCTCCTTCGGCGAAGGATACATCGATGTATCCTTCACTTCATGCCTCCTTTGTTGCGTTCAGTTGTTTCTTGTGAAAACTAGCGCTACCTATGAATTGTTGGATGATAAAAGCGAGCGCACCTAAAAGCGAGGAGGTGATCTCGCATGAAAACCGGTGGTGTGTTGAGAAATGTCCCGCGTGTCTCCCGCTGTTCAAGCTTTTGTGTAAATGGAGTTAGTCGTTCCTTTCATTCTTTGTTTATTCTTTCGTGGTATTTGGGAGTAGCAGTTGTTATTTGCACAGGGAAGGAACCATTTATTTTAGGTTATCGTCTTCTTGCATTGTGGGGGAGGATCGTTGCAAAATCAAAAGAAGTTTTATGTTAAAGCGCTATTCTTAGTATACGCTGTATGTGGTGCTCCATTCTGTATTGCACTTGTGCAAAAGATAGAAAAGTACTACAATAAACGATCTCATTAAAAAAAAATGCGTTGAACTGCCTCTTATGAATTGAATTGAAGTATAACTTCTTCCAGCATCCTTGAATCAGACCAGGATATGGTAACGGAAAGAGTGGGAAAGGTAGCGGTTAGGATCTTACTGAAGTGCCATTCCGGCATTAGCTTAGTAAAGAGGAAAGCCCTGGAAAATCTCACTCAGGATGGTCGCTTGTGAGATTTGAACTTGAAAACTTTATTTACGACTTTCAGGCAACTAAGGCTCAGGCCGGGTCTGGGGAGGAGAAAAAATGCAGGTAGATGTCGGGAAGGGTTTCAGTTGAAGGTATCGTCACGGCATTTTTTCGTGTGACTGCGAAAATACTCTAAGAAACCTCAGTGATGACTGTAGACCGATGGATTGAACCCACGACCTCCCGAATGCTAACGAAACCTTCTACCTCTGAGATACGTCCGCTGGGTCCATGAGGTTTGAACACGCCTGCCTACACATTGCCGATCCAATATCAGCTACTCTCAAGACAAGCTGAAAGCGGCAGGTTTTTCAAGACGAACTAACTCCTATCAGTTCAATTTCTCTGATCCCTTCTTTCTGTCTCAGAATCAGTCTATCTATCAATTGGATTCACTTTTCCCCTCAACCATACTTGCCAGGTTGGTCGGTCTTGGACCTCCAGAATGTGAATCTAACGCTCTACCAGTGATTCTGTCTAACCCCCTGTGGACGTGTGACCCCAAATTCTAGAGAATACCCCAAACTTTAAAAATTTATATGGTCAAAAATCGATAGAAACCCTGCATGATTCCACTTACACCCTTCCTTACTTTCCATCCCCTAAAAAACTGAAAGTCGTGGCGGAATCTCTGCGCTCTACCAACTGAGCTACGATCACTTCGTGGTTTACAGAATTTTTCGACCCAAACCATGGGAAAACGGTGAGCACTACCCATCTTCTGTACATTAATAATGTCAATTGCAGCTGAATTCCGCCATTACGACGTAAAACAGGATACGTAGGTATTCAGGACTATCCTTCTTGTTCATATTATTTACTTAACAGTTGTAATGAAAGACCTGCCCACTGGTCGGTAAACTTTCGACTTTCTCCGTATTTATTATTAAACAAATCAATCATTCCTAAAACTTTACTAGAAGAATATTTTACTATAGAGTTGTTGAAAGATTTGCCAATTCATACTACTAGAGAGTTATCCAATAAGTATTTGAAGAATATTCCAAAGTGGCGTGGATCTATCAGTGTGCTTAGTCCTACGACCTATTTGAAAGAACTGACGACATACTTTTCTTGTCTGAAATTGGATGTAAAGGTACGATTACATCTACTGCAATGACAGAATCAACAGTGCGATGGATGGATGCAGTTCAAGTACAAATCACAAGTTACAGAAAGTTTTGTTTGTTGTTTTTAGACAGATATGCCAGTAGAGAACAGGTAGAAGAGAGAAAGAGAATGTTGAAGAAAACTCATATAGATTAGCGAAGGATTGAAAGCTACGAGGATCACGTATACCTTTTGATTAACAAATTTAAAGATATTGATGAACACACATCTGATCGAGAACTTGTATGTAGCATTGTACAAATGTTACCAGCGGAATCAAGGAGAGATCTTATGTTACTAGATCATAATCGAATGGATGTTTTGTTAACTTTTAAGCGATTGGATGAAGTAAATATGGAAAGAGAAGAGTTACAAGGCAAATTTATGAACCGGAATGGAAATATAAGGAATGGCATAGATCGTTACGATTATAAAAGAAGGAATAATAGGTTTGGGAGTGAAAGTGGAAATAAAGGTAATAACAATCCAAATAAGTATTCATGTAATCGAAGGAATAATTATGTACCTAGACAAAATGATAACATTCAGCAAGTAAATGGTAAGCAGAATGTGGAAAGAAGGCAGCAAGACAATGTATACGTAGTAAGTGAGAAAAGAACATGTTATGAAGAAGAATCAATTGAAGTTAAAGGTTATAGAATGGAGAGAGATGATAAGAGTGAGAATAACAGCAGTGTGAGGAGAGATGAAGGTAGATTTGAAAGGGTTATTGGCAATCTACCTAGTTCTATAAACTAAATGAACAGATAAGAGAAACGACCCATCTTTTATCTGGTGAAGTTGTGGGGCCGAATGAAGTAAAGGAAGCAACAACAAAAAATGTAAAAACCAAAAGTCTGGGATACATTCTGAAGAAATTAAATATAATACTATAAAAGATAGATTGTTAAATAAACACTTTGGGACAAAGGAAGTAAGAAAGATGGTAATATGACTGAAAGATGGTTTAGTGTGAATAAATATTTTAAGAAGATTAAACAAATTGCTATTGCTTTGAAATATATATATATAGTATCTCTGACTATGATATTTAAAATGTCACCTATTTATATAAAGAAAAAATTGAAAAATCATTGTCCAAGAACGCTTTATCAATTATGTAAGAAAATACAGTTACGCGAAAGTATATATAAAAACGTAGTGACTAATTCTCAAAGAAAATTTTGGAGGAATGTTAATGAAGGTAAAAAAACAACTTTTAATTAAAAATGCAATTGAATTAGTATCAGAGAAAACAAATGGTTCAACTGACTTAGGGAATCAATCGGGTCAAGTTTTAAAAGAGAGAAACCAAGAACCTATGAGAATTAATGGAGATAAAGAGAGATGTTCTAATTTCTGTGATAACATAACTGTGGATAAGGAGACAACTATTGGAGATCAAAAAGCAGAGATCGTAGAAAAGCATATTGTAAATGGGACAATGATAAGTAGATAAGTAGTGAAGTCAGTGATTTCAGAGAATTATATGATTCGTTGCATACAGTTTCTAATAGAAAGATTGATGATAAAATACAGTAGCAAAGTGAACAAATCAAAGCAATTAGTAACAGAAATTGTTAAATAAAACAATCTAAACGAAGAATTCAGGAATTATTGCAATTGGCTCATATTAACATTGAAAGAAGAAATCATGGACAGGTCTACGAGCAATGTAGTCAAGCTATTTGTATCTCCTTTGAATATATGGTGGCAGATGTTTATTGTTGTGAAGTATTGGATTTATTTTATAAAAATCAAGAATATATTAATGTAGGTGGATAACGATTGTTTGAGATCTTAAGCAATTATAATTGTGTTAATAGAAGATATGTTTTGGTTATTGTTTGAGAATGAATAGTGATAATATTATATAAATATGAGCGAATACGGGAGTCTATATGATATTTGATAATAAACTAACTAACTAACTCTATGGCTTATGGAACTCGCAAATTCATCGCCGTAGTAACAAACGTTCGCCATTGGATTCTATCCTGGGCAACATCAAGTCAATTTTCATCACGAACACCTACGTCTCGAAGATCTCTTCTCCTCCCAACGACGTCTCGGTCTTCCCAATAGTCTCCTTCCATCCGGACTTCCAACCAGGATAGAATATAATCTTGGTTTTCCCACATCCGAGCTACATGGCCTGCCCACCTTAGTCGTCGCGATTTCATTAATTTCACAACATATGGTGAATCGTACAGTCCGTGGAGTTCTTCATTATGCAGTCTTCTCCATTCTCCAGTCATTTTGTCCCGTTTTCGCCCGTAAATCTTTTCCAAAATCTTATTTTTCAAACACTCGTAATTTATGTTCATCTGCTAGGATCGTACTCCAACTTTAGCAACCGTAAAGTATTAACGGCAGAATAACCGTTCTGTATGTATATTTTCAATTTCAATTTCCTTGATATTAATCGCGATGTTAAAAGTTTTTGGTCTGAATAGAAACATGCGTTACCCGATACTAAGCGACTTTTTATTTCTTCCGTGACCTCATTTTTGATGGTTATGTATGGTCTCAAGTGTTTAAATTTGTTTACTTTCTCTATGACCTCATCCCTAATTCTTATGTATTCGATAGATAAGATAAAATGAATTGTATGGGCGGTAACTTATGTATTCGAGAATGCAAGATGAAAATGTTATATGAATATGAATTAATATGGAAGTTATATGGGATATATTTGGATCGTCTAGGAAGAGGACGAATTATATTGTAATGAATATTATTGGATATGATGTGAAGTTATGATCATGTTAAGATATGATATATATATTATGAAAAAGGAGAATATAATAAAATAGTAATTATGAAAATATATTATGATGATGAAAAAAGTTTGAAAAAAATGTTAATTATGAAAAAAATAGTATGATGGAGCATGAGAAAAAATATTGTTATATATATATATATATACTTTTTTTTGCTGAAGGGGGTAATTATGATATGGGTATAAGGATGAGAAATATATTGACTGATTGAAAATAATATTTAATTTTGTTATGTGTTAGTTTCAATGTCTGAATTTTGTTTTAAAAGCTTATTTACATTGTTGGATTGGAATGAAATTAATTTGAAATTTTATTTGATTAAAATTTAAGTTTACTGTTGAGAGCTTTTCCAATTGATTAAATAAAGATTGTAAGCTTATAAGCTATTACCTGCTTTTTGATTTAAGCTTTGAGTACCAAGTTGGGAATGTGAGCGAACTGCAGGCCCTACTGGCCCTTTTAGTTTTTCTTACAAATATGCTTAAATGATCTGTGATGGGATTGTACGTAAGAGTGCACGAATGCTGCTCTTTGACATCAGTCATTTTAGGAAGGACCAGAATTACTACTACAACCCTGAGATTGACCACGTACTGAAGCCGGAGCACTGAATTAAATTACATTATATAAAGGGGCTGAATATTAATCGGATTTCTGGATTGATCGTCATTAATCATCGTCCCGTATGTATTTATATTATATATGACTTGAACCTGTGACCACGCGCACGGAAAAGGAGCGCGTTAACTCATCGGCCATCCTAGGGTCTTGATATCTTTTCACAATTTAACGCTAATGTCGTGGTTTAAGTTGGATGAGAACGATTCCTCTGTTAGGAAGTATTTTTATGTAGACATTCCTGAACATTACGTATTGCAACGACAAAACTGTTAGAAAAAGCGGTAGCGAGGGGAAGAAAGTTTAATTGGAAGGATGTATACTGATAGTGTGCAGAGAATGAAAGCTATTTCTTAATCCTACTACTGTTTCATGTTCGTGCTTCAACTTGTTTTAAGAGTCAGAACTATGAACTTATGAACTATGAACGGAACAACACTCATGATATTCAAAGATGCGGCTATTGGAAAATGATTCAGTGGGAGAATTGACATTATCTGATGTGTTTCCTGTTAGCATGCCTTCAGCTCCAAGAGAGCTGTTTTCCTTTATTTGCGTGTTCGAATCCCACTTGACCCGTAGACCTTTCGGAAAAAGTTCTTCGACAAGAAATATCTATATCGAAGGCATAAAAATCACTCTCCTAAATGTAGAAACCACTGGCGCAAGGAACGGACCCGCTGGGTTCACAATGCGGGGGATCTTCGGTTAAAAGGGGCCTACTTAAAGCTTAGTACTTCGGCAAAGACTGATATTATTTAGCTCTTTGTGAAGTTCAAATGTTATTCTGCATGGAAATAAATGCTCTGATTTTGGACTTGAAACCTCACCTTGAGACTTACCTGAGGATATAGATATTTTTATTTGGTAAATAATAATAATAAAAAACTATTGGAAAGGATTTGGTATTCGCTTTATTTCAAGGAAATATAAAGGCCATCTACACTTCCAGCGAACCACCCAACTCTTTCTTTTAAAACGGACCAGGACCAGGTGGAAATATACACCTTTACAAAACCTTACTTAGCGCTTTACGAGGAAAACTAAATAAAATTTTTCTAGTACCATCAACAGGGATCGCAGCTAATCTTCGAACAAGTATACCTATCGATAATTCACATTACTTTTTCGAACAAACTTGGTAGAGAAGTGGGGTACATCAGGAAACCACCAGAAAGCATGATTAGAAATGCTTTCATCCATATAAACAGGGGAAGCGGCAAAAGCATTGATTCATGAGAATAAGTAGAGGAAAGTTTGACCAAACGGTGCGGTCATTTAGAACGGGCAGGTGTAACCGCCACCTCAGACTGATGGTACTATCATCCAGATGGGAGTTGATTTACTTACTGGATGCACCACATAGGAAGTTGCGTCACTTGCAGTGGTGATTTCATGAGTGGAGTTTTTTTTTAATATAATTTTTATAATATATCCGAGTGGATTTAGTTCATCAATTTTGTTACACGTTTGTGGATTTGTTCAGGGTGTATTGCAAAATATGAGTACCTTACCTTATTGTACAATTATTTAGGTGTAATATCATGGTCATTCATTTGACCGTATACAACTTGCTGGGTAGAGCTATGTTGAAATCTGAAAACTTTGGACAGTTGCACAAAATGGAGCATGTATCGAGATTCTAAGTAGTTATTTCCTGAAACAATTACCGTAAAACTGTTTTATATAACGATAGAAAGAGGCATTGTATTATTATCACTGTTTCTCATAGCTTAGGCATTCGCAAATAGAGATTACAGGTTTATTTTAATGAGTTTCGAAGTGTGATGAAACTTAAAATTGATTAAAATAATTACCTCATTTTATCAAACCAGTTCAGCAGAACGAGGATTTTTTTTTTTTTGGAAAATGCAATTTCCAGGAGAAATTAAAACATACCTGAGATCTTTTGTTATATCCCTGTTTAGTGGAAGGATGAAAGTTTCATTTGAGTCAAAAAGTATTCTGGTTACAGTCAATTAAATCAACATTATCCCATTTTGTCAAACTTCCCACTATTTATAATGTGATCTAAGACAGAAAACATACTTTTATTTGTAAAATGCTTGAAATAATGAAAAAAAATACACACACGAAAGATACATCGGCGCAAACGGAAGGGGGAGGGGGAGCGGAGCCCCAAGTGTCGAGCCGGCCCCCCGCTGCTCAACAGTCGGGCGATATCGAAAAACTAGGACAAAATCCCAAAATTCAAATTTACAAATAAGCTCGAAAACAATCTTATGTTGTAGTAAAATGTCCAATAGACACTGAACTAGTTCGTTTTTAATTCTGAAACGCATAATCATTAGTGTATGCCCGCTCAAATTTACCCAATTATTTTTTTAACATTTTCGGAACGCAGTTATGTATATTTTCTGTCTGCAGAAGAAATTGAGGCTAACGTTTTTTGTAAATATGTTAGGCAGTGCCGTTGTGAGATATTGTGAGAGCAAGCGCCCGAGGCATATGTAGAAAATACCCCTGTTTTTATTGCAATTTTATTTACTTTAATTTTAATATATCGTCATGATTTAATTGGTTGTTATTTCGTAATGTAGCGACAAAATGTATATAACGTGATAGCACAATCTTTCAAATATACGATTTAATCTGGTAGAGTCCATTTGATCGTTTATTATAGTGGTTGATTTAGGAAATAACAGAGCAAACACTTATAGACGTTTTACTGACACCAGTTTATTACAAAAATTCCAATATTATATGACATACAAGTAATTTACAGTTATTAATAAGAGCGTCCCGAACGCGGGCTCTGTAATGATCAGGCTAGTGGTTCACCTCTTTTGCAGTGATAACTTCGACTTAGGTCTTTGGAAAGAAAGGAGATTGCTTAGAGAACGGATACTAACTCCAGTCCAAGTTAGCAAGGTATAGGTATACCGACTCCAGTGCACGTCGGGGGTTAGGAGAGAGTCCTGACTCCAGTCCAAGTCAGGTAGGTAGAGGTGACCGCTTTTCGGAGTGAAGAAGTGATACTTCTAGCCCCCAGTTTTACAATCGACGGCTAATCTTCTGGTCAGGGGTAAGTTGAGGCCAAGTCATAGTTCACGTACACCGACTGGCGAAAATATAACTTGGCCTCACCTTACCCCTCACCAGAAGCTTAGCCGTCGATTGTAAAACTGTGGCTAAGTCTCTTGACTGGCCTTTTATATCCCTTTTTGTGGGCGTATTTTTATTGTTTCCAAGTCTTACCGCTTGGTGTTAGTGTCGTCTGCTTCTTGTGGTGAGCATGCAGCATTATGTTATGTTTGTTGTCTGTGGTTTGTTTACATTTTAGTCATGTTAACATACTGATCCAATGAACCACATCCCATTACAATATTGTATAGGAATTGAAAAAAGAAACGTAATAATGCGCATGCTACTTATCACGTTTTCATAAATTATGCGAAAAAATATTATAACAACTCCAATTGCCTGTGATCTACGTTAGAAAACGAACGTTTTTTTTTCAACCTGACAATTTTTTATTTCGCCGCTTATTATATTTGAAGTTTTTATTTTATATATAGTTTTCGACGCCCCCGATTTGGCGCCCCCCCAGCTTTGGCGCCCAAAACAGGGGCCTCACCCTCACTAAGGCACTGATGGTATATGTTTCCTAGTTCGGCTATCATAATGAAGTTGAGAGCTCTGTCGTAACGGTTTTCTAATATACGTACATCGAAAAACTATTTCCAAAATCCATCGAGACGCACAAAAAAAGCTAAGCGAGCCAAGCTGTGATATTTTGTTAATATAAAGTTTAGAATAAATACTTTCATGGCATCCAACACTTAGCTGCCACTAGATGCAACCTTCTACGTAAAACCTCCCCAAACGTGAGAAAACGCGTTGCGCGCGTACTGGCAATGATGCGTATAGAATCCGCACCTTTTGTAAATGGAAGATAGCGGAGAAGTGAAGGAATGGTTAACAGTAGTAACGATGTAGTGAAATGGGGTGGAGAGGTAGCTGGTGTGCAAGAGTGATGGATTAAACGTATTAGAGGAATGGGGTGGAATGGGGTTGGCCCCCCGCTCTGACTTCTAAGGTGCAAAAAATCATATAATTTCTTCCATGAGTTCTTATCTCCAAGAGGAATAAAAATCTTTCAGATGCTTGCACTCCTGATTACCCCTAAGCTCTTGAGAACATTTTTTAAAAAATTCTACGTTTTAGTAATGCGTAACGTGTCTGACATATTATTAGAAAAAGTATAAGTGATATATTTTCCTAGACGAACGCGCACAGCGTACCTGAAATATTACTACAGCGGGTACTAGTCAGATAACCATTTCGAAACGGTTTTCCTGCATAAATTTTGAAATTGAGATATTGCCATTGCTGAGTTCGTTTTATCACTTTCGAACACATTAGTAAGATTTTCAGATTCCAAATGTCTTCAAATTCATTTGAATTTCGTGAGAAAGTAAAGGACAGACACATAATTAACAGCAAAAGCATATAATTTTATCTTTTCCAGTATTATTTTGCAAAAGTAAAATACTAGTAAACTACTTCCATCTTCAAATACTTTTAAGATACCTGGAAATTTTCCCTAGCCTTTAAAAGTTAGAAGTGTATAACAAGAGTTTGTGTCAATTTCCTAACATTTATGGTGCTCCGACCCTATTTGGAAATGGACGCCTGGACAGATAATTGCTAGTATCTGTGTTTTTCACATATCTATATAGTTGACTAATTCCACACCTTTGCTTACGATTGTTTTGGCATGCTTTGAAGTATTTTTCTTGCGTTTTATTAATAGTGTCGATAATTGAAGGGTGTGAGGCAAGAATATGGTAACCCACAATGTTAAACTTTTAAGAAATTCGATTTTTACTGCTGCACAAGTCATTTTCACTGGCTGAAAGCTGATTTTTCACGTAAAGCTATACATAAAGGCTTAAAATAATTGTACCAAATCAAAATAACGAATTTCTATTTTTCATGCTGCTGTATGGGTTACCATGTTTTATTATTTATACCATAATATTCGCTACCTAAGTCACTCAAGAATAAATCTTTTCACTGAACTCGCTGTAAGAAATGTTTAATTTACAAATTCTTTTCCTTTTTAGTGGCAAGCTGGTATACTGCTCCTCGTTTCCCGCCATCTTAATTGTTGGTTACCATTTTATGAATCCCAAAATGTTACAATAGGCTTACCATAAGTAAATATTGCTGCCATCTCTGGAGCACAATTTGAAGTCGGACATTAAACGACACGGTATGATTCTTTTCCATCGGGTGCTGAATAACTCAAAAAATAAACATTTGTGGGTTATCATGTTTTTGTCTCACACCCTTCAATTATTTTTGTACAATGCTTAGAAATTACAGTTGCATTAGAAACAAGCAAGCTAGTCTTGAATCATCAACATCATTTATTCCAACTGTTTCTTTCACTTGTATTACTCATACGTATATAATAGCACATATTGTTCATGTTACATTAGAGGGTAACTAAGGAAGTACTACATATTGTTAGGGAACATTAGGGCCTATTGTTGTTTTATTTCTTTAGTATATTATAGTTAATATGTATTATTTATAATTTTCGTGAGTCCCCACGAGCGCCCCGAATAAAATCTCCTGGAAGAAACACTGTTTTGTTCCTGGAGAAACCTCACCTCACGATAGCCGAACTTTTGAAGAAATTTCCTGTGATATAAGCAACTCATTAAACAGCTGTTTTTTTATCGCTTTCTTTAAGATGAAACGTGCTATATCGCGTACCGTATACTACGTTAATGTGTATCACATAGCACACCTATAAGTCCCTGACCGAGATCCAACCAATATTTACTCAGTGTTTAGATGGTATTAATTTCGTCGTGTTTTTTTGGTGTGGTGGTGATGGTGGAGGGTCGTTCCACTGTACGCCGGTCACCACGAGTGAAGAATTGCTCGTTAAGATAAGTGAGTCCTGGCTGGTGGTCGGTGACGCAGTAACTATGCAGCATAGCCAATATAAAGGAAGAAGTCTGGACTCTCAACGTAGTTCCTGAGCGCCTCCGCGTAGAGGCGCTGCACGCGCTTTGGACGGATCCTCGCAATAAAGCTGTGTTGGTAAATGGTAACTGGCACTCAATTAATTATTATTATTATTGCTTTCTGTTCTTTCTCCTCAATATCACTAAAAGCCTAAATAAATAGCCAACAATTCCTAACATGGAAGATACGTTTTTCCAAAAATACACATTTGTTGTCATTTATTATTCACTTAAAAACTAACTTTTTCCGTTCGCTATGCCAAAAGAAGCACTTCGTTTAAAAAGAGCTTAATAGCTAATACTTAAATATCTTTTGAAAGTTTTGAAACGTTTCTGGGCTTCTGTCATTGAAAAAGATTTCTTCAAATGCATATACGTGTAAATATGTATATAAGTAAATAAACAACAGAAGAGGAATTTTCTACCTTTTAGGAACTGGAGACCTTTGATAATTTCCTGCTTGATTTGGCGTGTTTTTCAGGGTTTAACTCCTTCCTCATTTCCTTTGTACGGAAGAAAAAACGACACTTGATGTAATGATATACCAGTTTGGGCAGTAGATCCATTGTGTGCGCAAGGCTGCAGTCGGGTCCCGTTGACCGAACAACAATCGTCTCAATTCCCTCCAAGCAGTCATAAAATATGTCCCCCCACAAACTGTCACTTGAGAGTTTCTCCCTAACCACATCCTCAATTCCCAGAATTATTTTTACTAGGTTTTCACACGCATATTTTAAATTAGTCTCACCTCTTTCGAATCCATAGTCTTTAAGTTTTGTGTAGATGGCCAGGTTATGGGTTACATTTGAGTCGCTTCGTAGGGAGCTGATGCAAGAAGCACACTTATTTATTTTACTTGCATATCTTATTATAATATTCTGCTAATTGGTACACTAGACACTTCTTTGCAATTGATGATGGAGTATCAGGTGTTGTTATTCCGTTCTCCCAGTCTTCGCAATTGATTTCACTTTCTTCAAAACATATTTTTTCTTCTAATTTATTTTTCCTTTAAAAACCTTTTTTCTACAAGCGCTAATTTGAATTAGACACACTTAATTTATTCTTAAGCCTAATAACATTTCGATTGAGTTTTTTTACTTTCTTTCTTAATAACAATACTTTCTGTTTGACATCATCACAACAGTTTTTAGAATTTAGAGGTTTCCTTAAACAATCCAATTTAGAAACAGATTTAGTACTAATTCCTACACAATCTACATTACTATGAGTGGTCACTTGGATAGAAGTTCTTTTCTTAGGGGATTTCGTCTTTTTAATATCTTTGTTAAAGTACTTTGGTAAGTTAGGGAAAATATGAGGGACCGAGTTAGGTTTGAGACACCAATTTTTACGAGGAAAATTAACTTTTTCTCCGTTTATTACAAATCCATCGTATTTGACAAGAAATTCTTCGAAGAAATGCGTGTCACAAACACGAGAGGTTGATGTTAGTTTTCTGTCTTTTCGTGGAATAGCTTTTCCCACTTGAGAAACACATTTTTGTCCCCAGGAGAAAGAAAAAAAATGCCTCTTACCGTAAGAGTATCGGTCGTAACCCGATCTGCAGCCTGGCACAAAACACGTCGGCATTGCTGGAGAAACCACGGAACGCAATAAAACAGTGAAGGTAAACAAAGCACTAAAATCGAACTACAAAAAATGTTAAAAACGCACACAACACTATACTAATAGAAAATAAAGTGTATCAATGTGTTTGAAATACAATGTTGATCACTTTCACGTTTTTTTTAAAACTACAGAAACCACGAATAGCTACAAGATAACTACGTTCTAGTCAAGAATCCCGGCCAAAACGTGAGCAGCGCTCACGTTTCCTTTTTCTGCCGTTGCGTCCTCCCACGCCGTGCAAAATCGGGAGAGTGTGCGCACTTCTTCCTTTTTATCACTATGTATGCAGTCTCAAAACTTTTACTTGTGCGCTTGCCTGTAGTCGGATGGTTGAAAAGCATGACTCTCCAGACTTTCAAATCAACTACCACATCTCATTATCTCTCTATCTTACATTTATAGTAAACATGACTTCACCAATGTAATTCTGGTAAAATTATAGCCCAGATTGATATGTTACATGACCCCCTTTCCGTATAAAAAAATCGAGTAAGATTCAAGTTGGCGACCATGACAAGTCTACCCTCTAAAAGATAGTACATTGACCCAGTATCCATTAATGTATATTTTTATTTCCATTATTTCAAGCATTTTGCAAATAAAATTGTGTTTTTCGACTTACAAGGAGACGGAGGGAAGTGACACTATCCAACCCCCACATATTGCACATCATTTAAAGGTCTCATTGAGTATAGGATAATGCCAAAAGATTAGACTGCCCAAATATCTATAGTTCGAGTTATAGCCGCTAGAGGGTCAGGAGGTTTTTAGGCTTTATTTCGTGTCCTGCTCTACCTACAATCACCGTTTTTGATTCTATGTATTTCTCGTAGTCCAGTAAATCATCTGTATCAGAAGAACAAGTGGCGTTTCCTATAAGAAGAACTCCAGGTACCAAAAGTCATTGCAAAAGCACATCAACCGCCTTTAATAGTACAAGTGTTCATTGCATACAGATTGTATGCTGCAGGAAGGTTCTTTGAGAAGCTCTTTGAAAATGCAAACTTCAATTTATGAATGTGAAAACAAACAAAAAATTAAAAAAACGGAGCGGTCCAGAATAATATTAACGTATTCTAAATAGTGTTGCCACGAGACGAGACGAGACAGAGAAATGGATATATAAAACGAGACGAGATAGAGCTCTCGTAATGTAAAATATACATCTTTTCGAGACGAGACAGCCTAAATCTCGTCTCGTGGGCAACATTAATTCTAAATATAATATGGGAGCATCTTTCTTCCTCTAAGTTCGAGAAATAAGGATTGCTTTGATGAATAGAAAGCAAACATGTTTTACAGGTTGAAAATAGGATCTATCTACAGGTTCGTCAAAATATCCTGGCTTTTCTGATACATCTGAAAATACGTATCAGATACCCCTGATACGCACCAGCTTTTGAAAAAACACTCAAGTCTTACTTTCTTTGAAAATGTTTTGTAACGTAACTGCGAGACATTTCTAATATATTGGCGCAAGCTAAAGCGTTTTCCCAGTGACTTTTCGTACCCGAAGTTATCTTTATAGGTGGCGACACTTGTTCTTTTGATACATAGTATGATTCGCTCCACTACAAGGAACACATGGAATCAAGAACGGTGATCGTGAGAAGAGCAGGACACGAAATAGATCCTAAAACTCCTGGCCCTCTAGCGACTAGATATATTTGGGCAATCTAATATTTTAACATTATACTGTACTCAATGAGACTCAATTGATATACAACATGTGGGGGTGGGGGATCTTCCGTACTTCTCTTGTTAGCCGTCGTGATATTATTGGTTTATTATTATTATTATTATTATTATACTGGTACAGTTTCCTCATTATATCGCAGTCTCATCCATCCTCTCATCACTTCGATCTGTAACACTTACAAGTTATATTTATCTGTGAAGAGGATCGTGCTCCAACTTTCGCAACCTTATAGTTTTATAGGCAGAATAACTGTTCTCTATAAGTTATTTTCAACTTTCTTGACATTAATCGTGAAGTTAAGAATAAATAAATAAATATGATTAGTACATTGTTTAACAGTAAATAAACATTAAATATTTCGAAGAGAGTAAATACAAAGTGAAATTACTTCTTAAAAGAAAACTTTCTGTGTGTAAAGTAGAAATTTCACGAAACGTTTCAGCAAGGAAATATTTTGACTATCTAGGCCTATTTAGAATTTCGCAGCTTGTTCAGCATACTAAAATCTAATAATTTTGTTTCTTTATATCTCTTCGAGTTAACTATTGCCTTTTTTTTTGTTATTTTTAAAATGAACGTCACTACTAGATATAGGCCTACATTATATTCTCGACGTATTGTACATAGGTACTTAAGCTCTTCGCAGTTTGTACCCACAATTCATATTTGCACCAAGAAATTACAAAAACAAACATTTAAAGGAAACTTGTCCCAAAAGTCGTTCTTTTAAAATCGCACTGACACGGGAAACTACTCTGTCTACCGACTTGAAGGAGTTTTGTTTCTAGTACTCACTTTCTCAGTGCGGTAATTTCCATGGTCTCCGGAAAAGGATTTACCCTTGGCAGCACGTGCAACGATGCCGTCCTCCTCCTCTATGACGTCAGTGTGTGATGTCTGCAAGCGTGAGTCAAAACGTCACATCACAACTTCCTCGAGATCACCAAATTATTTATATTCATCGCAGACTGTAAACAGTTGGAAATAGAGCCATCTCCTACAGTAGTTGTGTTTCTCCTACTTCCACAAGAATAATTATTGCTGTTGAATTCTTTTTTTATATATAAAAACATAGTAGAAGTTCTCTTCATGATGTGCACTACGGCAAATGTTCTTGTCTTACGCTTGGCGTGTTTTATTTGTTTATTTTCTGTGGGATTTTGTGCTATATATCGAGTAATGGCTTACATTCACCCTGGTAAGTTTATTATTATTATTATCATGTTATTATATGGAGAGCCCTGGATCCTAACATTTTGTCGAGAAAGAAAAGTACTACCACTTCATTTTCTATTCTGTTGGCCATTATTATACTCTTTTGAAATTTTCTGTTTCCTGGTTTGTGACTGGTAAAGCTCGCGGCCTTGTAATCAAGATGCCCAAGTTTGATACCGAGTAAGGAAACAAGAGGTTTGGAGCAGTGTCGGATTTAGGGGGGAAGGGGGGCAAGCGCCGCGGGGGTCACGTTTAGGGGCGGCAAACAGCTAAAAGTAAAAAATAAATGCTACTTAAAAAAAGGAAGTAAAATTTCCTATTAAATTGAAATTGCCCTAAACGTGTTCAAAATTTCAAATGCTAATGCATTTTTTTAGGTTATTCCATAAACTTTTACCTTCATCTTTAAAATTTAAAACGCGCTTTAAGTCAGATAAGCATTTCAGATGCCTTACTGGAGTTAGTAATAGCGATTGAACGACGGGCTCCAGAGCAGTGGCGGTTCTAGAGTTAACAAACAGCGGGGCCAGCTCTCAACGTGGCATATTATATATATATATATCATATTCAGCCGTTTTCTATCCACTGCTGGATGAAGGCCTCCCCTTTTCTTTCCACATATCTCGGTCTGCTGATATCCTCATCCATGTAGCTCCTGAAAAACGCTTGATTTCATCTACCCATCTTACATTTGGACGTCGTCTCGGTCGTTTCTTTTCTCTAGGAATCCACTGTAGTACATTTGTCGTCCACCTTCCATCTGTTCGTCTAGCTATGTGACCGGCCCATCTCCACTTCATCTTCTTCGCAGTCTTGATTACATCCTCTACCTTTGTTTGTGCGCGAATCCATTCATTTCTCTTCCTGTCCCTCCTGGTTACTCCTAGCATGCACCTCTCCATTGCTCTTTATGTGACTCTCAATCTTTGAGTCGTTTGCGCATTCAATGTCCAAGTTTCGCACCCGTACATCATTACAGGTAAGACACATTGATTACAAACTTTACGCTTCAGACACATTGGAAGTTTACTTTTGAAAATAAAGTGTAGTCTTCCAAAAGAACTCCACGCCATTTTACATCTTCTATTTATTTCATCAGTCAACTTTGCATTCGATGTTTTAAGCTGGCCTAGGTAAACATACTCATCAACTATGCCTATTGTCTCTCCGTTAATCTTCACTTCCTTCTTTGCAGCGTGTTGGTTGTACATTACTTTTGTCTTACTTAAGTTCATTTTAAGGCCTATTTTCGAACTCTCGTTATTCAGTTTTTCCATTCTGGTTTGTAGTTCTTCTGCACTTGAAGCAAACAGGACTATATCATCAGCGAACCGTAAATGATGAAGATATTCGCCATTAATTTTAATTCCAACTTCATCCCAGTTTAAATTCTGGAACACTCTCTCCAGGACCGCATAAAACAGTTTCGGAGAAAATGAATCTCCTTGCCTTACCCCTTTTCCAACTTTAAATTTTTCACTGTCTTGATGCAGCCTAATGACAGAAGTGGCAGTCGAGTAAATGTTTCGCAGTAACTTGATGTATGCACTTTCGATGCCTTGATGTTCAAGTGATTTAAGTACTGCTGACAAGGAGACCGAATCGAAAGCTTTTTCAAAATCTATGAATCCTAAACATAGTGGAAGTTCATATTCATTAGTCCTTTCCATAACTTCATTCAATGTTTGTATGTGGTCCATTGTGCTAAATCCACGACGAAATCTGGCTTGTTCCCTTCCCTGATTAAAATCCAAGTCTCGCTCAATACGATTCAAAATAACTTTGGGGAACATTTTGTATAGGACTGACAGTAAACTAATTGGTCTGTAGTTTTCTACGCGTTCTTTGTCCCCTTTCTTGTAGAACAAAATGATAACGGCATTGTTCCAACTTCTGGGTATTTCTCTCTTCCTCAAGCACATCGAGAATAATTTAGCAACTTCCTCTTTCATCTTTTCACCTCCCCATTTAAACATCTCTGCTGTGAGTCCATCTTCTCCTGGTGATTTTCCGTTCTTCATCCCTCGAAGTACTTTATCCACTTCTTCTTTCATTACGTCTGGGACATCAACATCAATTTCTTCTGAATCTTCATTTCCTAGCTCTTCCTCGGAGTAGTACAATTCTGTGTAGAAATTTTGAAATATGTTTATAATTTCTTCTTTATTTCGTGTTACGGTCCCGTCTGGTCTCTTGACTGCAATTATTTGCTTTTTCCCTATCATGAGCTGCTGTTTGGCTTTCTTCAGGCTCTTGTTTTCCTCGATTGTATTTTTAACAAGATTTTCGTTATATCTTCGTACATCTTCTCTTATTTTCTTTCTTACGGTTTTACTTAGTTCTATGTACTCAATCCTCTTTATGCAATTTTTCTCTTCTTTCATTTCCCTTCTTTTCTTCATTAAGAGCTTAGTTGCTTCTGAGATTTTGCTCTCTTTTTATATATATATATATATATATATATATA